>JAEQBH010009518.1:0-97069 GCA_016808115.1 Tetrastigma voinierianum | reverse complement strand
ATCCCTGGAACTACCAATATAAAAAGAAATATTTGTATTACAACATAGTATTCTATTCCACATAAATTCAAATACGACTCAATTAATAATTAAATAATACGGCACAATACGTATAACCATTTTATTAATTTGATCATTTAAATAAATATAATTTGAGACTTGAATCCAATTTAATTTATTTAATAACATAAATAACATATTAAAACAAGTTAATTTTAGCGATAAATATTAATTTACATAATAATTAAACGAATCAATTTCACGTTATACGATTTATTACCGAATATAACTCGTTTATTAAACCATTTTCAGACAAGTCAACGCGACTTAATCCATAAACTCGATTATACCAAACACAAACATGTAAAAAACGTGTCTAATTGGTTTGGATGGCGAAATCATGCTGAAATTTTGTCAAATCTAATAAATGTTACTTAAGTGTGAATTAATTATTATATCCCATTAGAATAAAGTAGAATTAGAATTTGAGTGACTGTAAAGAATTTGAAGGACATGTTGATGAACTTGTCATCCGTACGCCAGAGTTAATCAAATTCCAATTTCTCGAAAAAGGCAAATCGTAGTACTTATTATAAAGTTGTTAATTTCTGCTAAAAATCCGTAATTTATTTCTGATCTTGATGACGAAACGATTAATCATTAATCGCTTCAATAAATCTAAACAAGACGAAAATTTCGGTTTAATTTCGGTGACAATGAGCCGACACGCTGGCGACTGTTCGTGTCGTGAAACGGTTTTCGATGGCGACGAAGTCACATACGACATCGCACTCATGCGCCATAAGTTGTGATGAAAGCAGAACGCTAAACTGACGCAATACGGTGATAGAACAAATTAACGCCAAACTGAAACGGGCCGACGAATTTTCGGCTTGGCATGATATCATTTTGTTCTCACTGTTAACAAAAAGTTGCATAAAGGATTGTCTTCTCAATTCAAAAGGCAAACGAACAAAAGGGAGAAAAAGATGCAGTGAGCTCCAGATTTAGTTTTTAGCGAGAGAGTCGCTCTTCTTCTAAATACACACGATCCAAATCACGGCTGGCCTTCGGCGCATGAGAATCGCTTCTACGCAGGCGTCACAGGTACCGGATTTAGCAGCTCTCAACTCGGTAAGAGTGCTTTCTCCCTACTTCGGGTTTTATTCTTCGCTTTAAGTACCATGTTAATGTTTCGCCGCACTGAGGCCTCGAATCTATCGCCGACGGCTCCAAACCTAATCGAACGCTTGGATTTGAGATCACCTAACAGCCCGTATTAGTGTTACTGACCGCTCTGGGGTTAAATGTGTGATGAAGTGTTCTGCAAAATCATGTATTGGTTTCGTTTGAGGCCGAAACGGCCGGGTGAAACCCTGGGTTACTTGCTTTAACCGATACTCAGGCTTTGAAAGGAATGCGAACTCTAGGTTTTACTGCCAAAACAGTGATCACAAAATAATTTTTTTGAAAATATGTGTTTGGTCGAAAGGGATTTAAATGAATTTGTCACAGATGATTATTAAATTTGTCAGCCTAATTTTGGATGTATGAAATGAGAATTTGGCATGACAATGATTGCGCGTATTGGATTGCTTTTGCAACATATGCATGTTTATATATTTACATGTGAATTAGACTCAGATTGAACCTATGATACATGTATTCCATGCACCTGAATAATCTAGATTCATATGAGCTGAAATAAGCATTTACGAGAAGTTCAGAGAAACGGTTCTATATTGCCTAAAAATGCTAATTATCCGAGTGTCAAGGTTTGGAAAACTAAAAATATCAATCGCCTGAGATGGCCTAATCGATATATCGGCTGGCAATCATAAGACATCAACGCCTGAGACTACCTAATCGACATTCAATAATAATTCCGATGGTTGTCCACTAACAAACAAATGAATATAAGAATTCCCATACGAGGCTTAGGCGAGTGTGAGAGTTCCGCGGAGACTCCCCGATCCTGAGTCATCACGCAGAGGTCCGGCAGTGATCACGCATTCGCCAACGCCAGATGATTTTAACATTACACGCACTTAAGTTGGCAGTAGCCCACTTGTGTGGTGATTCCAATTATCGAGGCAATAGCTCACCGTCGAGGGAAACATATTTTTCTGTGCACAGGAGCGCATGAGGGAGATGGTCGTCCTAGAGGCCGAGATTAAGAGCCGAGTGTGGCTTGAGGGAGCTCTTCTCGATGTCTGGCATGTATTAATTCGGTATTTTAATATATGTCAGAGCAAGAGTAAACATTTAACTCAAAACATGATATATGTTGATGTATGATGATGGATATTATCAGAGGCCCAAGAGGCCGCTTTTATCCATATTGTATCACGGATTGGTCGGGACAGGTTATATTACAGCGATGAATTTTGCAGAGCCTCCGTACAAAGGAGACTCTCGCCCGATTTTCGTGGAATGTCCGGGTAGGTTACCCGACATCCACGAAGAGCTCCGCGGCCGACGGTAGTCACGACCTCTGAATGGGGCGTCATAAATCTTGGTATCGAGCTTAGGTATACGAATACCTAGGGAGCTCTGGGTTGGTATCCATCACCACTAGGTGTGGTTTTGATGCGGAGTATAGGCATATGGAAAACCTAGAGAAATTCCAGGTCGTGGCTTTGCGCTTATATCGTTGTAAGAACACGCCACCAGTGATGTTCATGATATGTGTAGGTATAAGATTACCCAGAAATCACTTGACAAAAACTAGGACACTCATGCATGTGTTGGTATGTTTTGTGTGATTGGATTTCAGAAGTGTGCTTGCATAGTTTCGTTGTGCATAACATGAATTGTGAGGTGTTACGTGATTTATGATTGATATGTTTGGTTGATAAAGATAGATGAAGTGTGAAATTTTGAAGTTTTCTTTACAAGGTAAAACCGGAACAAAGAGGAGAAAAAGAAATGAATTTTAATAAATTTATTTGAAATTGTTTGGATTTATTTAAATCAAATTTAATAAATTTGAGATGGAATACTAGGGTTATGTCAGTTTAAAGATATTGAGGAAATTCCGATCATTTTCCGTAATTAAATGAAAAAAATAATAATAAATAAACAAAATAAATTTTGAGCAAATTTATTTGGTTATTGAGAAATGAAAGCAAATTTAAAGTAATTTGAGGTGAAACACTAGAGTTAGTGTTATATATAGGAGATTCTCGGTGAAATTCGACCATTTTCCGGGATTAAAAGAAAAATATAGGTATATATTTTTAGTGTCTTCCATAGTTTGGGAGAAATGAAAAATGAATGAAAGGTGGGAAATTGTTTTTTTGTGTAAATCGAAAAATTATAAATTTATTTGGTTATGATATGAAGAAGAAAATAATTTTCTATGCTCTTGTATGGTGTAAACTCGAAGAAAAGTGAAGAAAATAAATTTTTAGGAATATTTACAGTATTCGAAATCGAAAAAAAAAAATTGATTTTTAGTGATTTTTCCAACTACTGGAAATAAATGGAAAATGAATAATGAAAAAAAAATTTTGGTGTCGAATCAAGCTTGGCTATCGCCCAAATGATGTTGTGAGAAAATATTTTGTATCGCAAAGAGAGGGTTGTATTGCAGAGATTTAGGCCAAGCATGGGAAGGCATAAATGCATAGTAATTGTAGCTGCAAGATAAGGATTTGTATTGCAACTTAGGTGTGCAATAGGCTGGAAAACTGTATTGTGACGTAAATTTAGTGGGCAAAAGAGAATCAGATATGTAAACATAGTACCTTAGGTAAGAAGCGAGTTAGTGTATTGCAATACACCTAATCGACAGAATCTGGTAAGGCTCAAGGGTCGACGAATGCAATACACTGGTCGGTGTATTGTAATGGGGTGTGTGTCGGATTGTATTGTACCGAAGGAAGTGTATCGCAGGATTGTATTGCAATGTAGAAGGAAGGTCGGTCGAAAAAGGCAAGAAGTACCATACAATTTCAGATCGTGGATCGAGGCAACCGGGTTAGGCCGAGAAATTGTATTGGCAAGACAAAAAATTGTATCATGGATTGAAGGACAAGGCAGCCGGGCATGCTGGCGCTATGGCCGGGCGCGCGTGGGGCGCAGAAGTGGGCGCTGGGCGCGCAGTGGTGCAGCGCGCAGGGCTCCCTGCGGGGCAGGCGCGAGGGGTAGGGCGCGCGGGCGCGCAGGGCGAGGCGCCGCAGGCGAAGCGCAGTTAGCGCCAAGAAGCGTAGCGGCAGCGCGCCGCAGCGCGCACGGCGCTGGCCACTGGGCGCTGGGCGGGCGCCGCACGCGCGAGGCCGAAGCGTGCCGCCGGGCCACACCTGCCAGGTACTCCTGCGCATCAAATTTATTTCAGCCCGGCTGACTCGCATCGCCTCTGAGTCAAATTTTTGGATATTGTTCGTGAACCCGGTTCATCACAAATTTTTTCAAAAAAAAATCATTAAATTAAACAACAAAACAAATTCTGATAAAATTCTTTCAAAAAATTTAAAAAAAAAATTTCAAAATAAAATTTTGTTGAAACAATGTTTAATGTAATTGATTGCCGCAGACACCAGAACTAAGTAATAATGTATACACCGATTTATGTGTAAGGATTAGTGTCTCGGCCAGGTTACGCCTTGTAGATATCAGATTGAGATTTAACCGCCACGCTGATCAGGGTAGATGGCTACAGAGGACGAGGACGTAGAGGATGTCACGGTAATCGGGTCGAACATCGCAGCTGGATCACAGACTTTGATGAGGTCAGGTGCAGATAAACAATGCTATCGCACGTGCTGGTATAATTGTAGACAAGAAGATCCTAGTAACCTCCGTGAGCCTAGGTACCATCCCCAACATTCATGGTGGGGAAAGGAGATCCGATGGTGGCGCATCATCGGGTTTATGTATCGAGAAGGGGTGGAAGCATGGAGATTTCACTCTGAACGCGACCGGACAGACTAGCCGCGAGAAGCAGAGTGGGTGAGGCCCAAATATAGTGGAATGGCAAGGACCTCAGAGACCTGTAGGCACACATCGCGACTCGTGAGCCGTGCATGGGTACGCATTTCTGTGAGGTCGCTAAGGCCTGTGGAGTTCCTAGATTCAAGCAGGGGGCGCATGACCGTGGTGGATTATGTGACTAGGGTTCAGCCAACCCGAATTGTTGATGATTACGCACACAAACTCGCTGAAGGTTAAGAGATTTTAAGAATGGGTCAAGTCAGCCCATTCAGCCATGATCAGAAGACTCAAGATATGTAGACCATGATGTCGGGACACCGACCATGTATGAGAAAGATTTCGGCCAGAGTCGATGTGACTCAAAAGCCTTGCAATTGAGCCTCCCCTGGATTAGGGCCAGAATAAGCAGTTTAGATATGTAGTCACAGCTGCAGATCCCCGTGACTCTACTTATAAAGGTGGACCTGAGATCACACATGTCGGAGTCTTACGTCATCCCCAGATGATTGGGGCCGACAAATTACAGTAGCTGTAAGTAATTGCATTGTGAGCGTAGGAGGCACTACCGCCAGGCCACAGGATCTGCATTCAGGTGGTATTTCAAGGAGACAAGATGGCATTACTCTGCACAAGATATGAGTCCAGCAGCCAGATAGTTAGCTTTTTGTCGCTAGCGAGCCTTAATTCAGGACGAGGAGACTGCATCAGATCTACGAGTAGTTTGCTAGTATGTGGATGTTTTCCTGCAGATGAGACACCGACTCACCCGTAGTAGGTGGTATTCCTTATCTGTTACCTGGTACGCCTCACCCATCTCATGATCAAGATGTGATTAAGCACCGCCAGTGAACTCAGCCCAGCTTACGTGAGCTATTGGACAAGGGGTTCATAAGACCGAGCACTTCACCATGGGGCGCTCCGGTTCTGTTTGCGAAGATGAAGGATAAGACCCTTCGACTGTGCATTGATTACATACAGTTGAACAAGGTTACAATCAAGAATCGGTACCCATTACCGAGGATCGAGCGGAATCGCTTGATCGGGCCGAGAGGAGCAGCCTACTCCAAGATGTACCTTCGAACCGGTTACCATCACCGAGGGTTATGGATACGTATATCCCTAAGAAAGTCGCTTAGGGACACGTTATGGGCACTTTGAGTTTACTATGATGCCTTTGATCGACGAATGCGCCAGCAAAGATTCACGGATCTCATGCATGTGATATTCCAACCCTATTTAGACCGGGCCTGTCACTTCGTGGATGACATTCGATCTACTCCCGCGAGTGGGAGCATGAGTATCACTTGAGGATCGCTTTTACGTTTGTTGAGAGACCATCACCAGAGCCGCCAAGTTCGTGAAGTGCGAAGTTCGGGCTTAACGAGGTAGAGATTTCAGGACACGTGGTGTCATCATCAGAGTGTCACGACCCAGAGAAGGTTCGAGTTGATGAGTCGAGAGGCCGGAGCCGGGCCGAGATAATGAGTTTCTTTGACCCGGCCGGGCATTACAGAGATTCATTGAGGATTTCTCCAGGATACAAAGACCTATGACTAGCCGACCCGAAGATATCAAGCTTGATCGGGATGACCGATGCGAGGAGGCATTCTAGGAGCGAAGAGAGATCATTTCCAGCTCTATCTCATAGTTCCTGACAGGACGGGTACACAAGCAGTATTGTGATGTCTCAGGGCTCTGATTGGGGATGTGTTTTGATGCAATTCGAGAGGGTAGTAGCTTATGGTTCTTGTCACTGAAGAATCACTTGAGCGTAATCATCCCACACACGACATGGAGTCGGGCAACAGAAATCTCGCCTTGAAGATTCGCGCCACTACTTATACGGCGAGGAGTTCGAGGTGTACTCAGACCATAAAAGTCTGAAGTATATTTTCACGCAATGACCTCAATATGAGGCAACGCATATGGATGGAGTTCCCTAGAGGACAAGTGACTTCACTTTGCATTACCTCAAGGGGCAATGTATGTCGATGCACTCAATGGTCACGAGGAGCGCTGGGCTAGTATAAATGAGAGTGAAGATGCTCAACTGGTGGGACAGCCAGGGCTACAAGACAGCTAGCGCATCAGTAGTACCTGGGAGTTTAGTGGCTACAACTGCCTCTCGTGAATGTGAGTGATCGAGTCCCGCCAAGGTGGACGCAGTAGATGCGTCCCACGGCGGACCGAGTACAAATGCACAGCACGAGGGCCTGGACTGTCACGTGAGATAGTAGTCTTCGATATGTAATTCTTAGTGGTTCCCTTAGTCGACCGATTCGAGTGAGATTCTCGTGGAGTTTCATCGCCGATTTTCCGCGCATCTGTGGCACGGCGATGTACTGTAGATCTTCATCGCCGCGATATCGAGCGACGAAGAGACACGCAGGACTGGTTTCGACGATGTCTCATGTCGCCAGACAAGGCTGAGCGCCGGCCGCAGGCTACTTCAAATCAATAGAGCGTGGCCGAGTGGAAGGTGGCGGCGTCACGATGGATTCGGTGGACCACTTCGCTGCGACACCGCAGACATGACGCCGGCATGGGTTATGCGGGACCGCTCACGGAAAGTCGGCATTACTTTCTAACCGTGGCGACCCTTCGGGCTGAGAGGATTCTCCCTTCTCGTCTGCTATACATCTCGAGAGATATCCTGGGAGCATATGGAGTGCACTAAGATCCATAGTGGGCTCATAGTGGACCAGGAAAGACGCACACCCTTGGAAGAGCTCTAAAAGGCTATGGGCACACGGCTGACCATAGAGTTAACTGCTCCACCCGACGGATGGTCACCTGGAGAGGACCATATTAGTGTTAGAGATTACGCCGCTAGCATGCGCCCCGGGTCATAAGGGTACCGGGAGAGCATTTGCCCTAGTGGAATTCGCCACAACAACGCTTATCGCGAGATATAGATGGCACCGCATGAGGCAATCAGACGGGAGGCCATGCAGTCACCATTATGTTGGACCGAGGCGAGAGCTCCATCACCGGGTCCTCGACCATTAGAGACACCTCCGAGAAGGTGAGCTGGGAGACACGTTGTCTTCACGCTTAGGAGCCGGCAAGAGCTTGGCGTATGTGCGACGCCGAGCCTTAGAGTTCGAGGTCGGGGGATCGCAAGCCTCAAGGTGATGCCTAAGAGGGAGGGTCGTTCGATGCAGCGTGCGGGAAGCATCGCCGGTTTATTGGACCTTTCGAGAGATACCGGCGGATAGTAGGCATCATAGATACCGGCCGCCGCTATCGCTTCAAAGATGTCAAATCACGAGATGTTTCACGCCCACGCTCCGGAAATATACCCTGCATTCAGCTCATGTGGTGGATCGGGACAGATTGAGGTTGACACCTAACGGACCGAGGAGGGAATCAAGCAGTAGCTGTTGATACGGATCGTGCTCATGACGCAAGACCGCGGAGGCTGGGTTGAGGGCACACAGAGTGCATCATGGAGTGGAGGAGTCCACTTTTGAGCCGAGACATGATGAGGGCCACCTATCCCTTCTTGTTTGGGGGTAATGAAGGTGACGTATTTAATGCTTAAGATTTAATGATCATTTACACGCACAGAACGACGCAGACACGCATGCGATTGATTGTAATTGTTCAGAATTTCGGATGAAATTCCTCCTTTTAAGGAGGGGAGAATGTAAGACCCTAAAAATTCCAATTTCTGGAAAAAGGGCAAATCGTACTCGACAAAGTTGTTAATTTTGGTTAAAATCTGTAATTTATTTCAGATCTCGGATGACGAAATGGAATTCAATTGCTGAATCGCCTTTCGCCGAAATCTAGCTAGCGACTTAAATTTCGCCACCCGGCATAATGGAGTTGACACGCCGAGGCACGGTTCGTGTCGTGAAAAAGGTTTTCGATAAGCGGATTTTAAAGTCACATATGACACGTGACTCATGTGCCAAGGCGAAAAGGAGTAGAGAAATGATGAAAACGACTACCGAGATAAGCCGACGTCAAAACTGTTGGTACGACGACGTCACACATGGTATTTCTCCACTTGTCACTAAAGCGACGTTTCTTGCATAAAATGATTGTCTTCTTAATTCAAAAGGCAAAAACGTGAAATGGAAAAGTAAAGAGTGAAAAATGCAAGAGCTCCAGATTTAGTTTTCCTAAAGGGAGAGAAATGCTCTTCTCTAGAAATACGCGATTCAACCGTTTAGCGGTCTTCTGACAAGAAGGAGAATCGTTTGAGCGCGAGAGAAGGCTTCGCAGGTACTGATTTAGGAGTTTCAAATTCGAGAGGTAGGGCTTTCCTACTGGGTTTTATTCTTCAGCGGCACCATGTTACTGCTTATTATTGGTGGCCTCAATCACGTTGAATTCTGCCTCCAAACCTGGAATCAAAACGCTTGGATTTGAGACTCCACGAACAGCCCGCCATACGGACTGTCTCAAGCAACGTGTGATGAAGTGTTCTATAAATCATGTATTGGCTTGTTCGAGGCCTAAATGGTCGTGAAACCAGTTCACTATGAACCGATAATTTGTAGTTTGAAGGAACAAAGATTCTAGGGCCATCGTTCTCAAACAGTTAGATCACAAAATAATTTTTTTGAAAATATGTGTTTGGTCGAAAGGATTAAATCAATCGGTTGTGTATGATTATTATCGTTGAGCTAATTTTGATAAAATGAAATGAGAATTTACATGACATGATTGTGTGAATTGATTGTTTTGTAAATATATGCATGTTTATATATTTCATTACGTGGAATTAAACAGACGTGAATCCCAGATACATGCATTCCATACGCACCGGGAACACCCTAGACTCAGAAGGAGGCTGAGATGAGCTCAGAGAAAATGGTTCGGAGGGTTATCTAAAATGTGAATTATCCGAGGGTTGTTCAAACTAAAATATCAATCAGTCGGAGACGACCCAACTGATTACATCTTGAGGGGTAGAACATGGGCACATCAATCAGCTTCCGAGACTACCTAAATTATATCTACACATCAGAGGGTTGTCCACTAACAAACAAATGAATATAAGAATTCTCATAATGAGGCTAGCAGCGTGAGGGAGCCTGAGGACTCCTGATCCGAAGTTAATACAATGACATTCAAGTAGGATCATGCATTCGCTTGAATGTGTATTTATTTTGGAACATTGCACCGCACTTAGGTGGAGTAGCCCACTTGTGGTGATTCCACTATCAAAGATTACCAGTTCCTCGCCGAGGAACATATTTTCAAAAGACAGTGTTAATAATGAGATGGCTCGCCCTGAGCCAGATTTGAAGAGCCTGAGTGTGGCTTTGAGGGTTCTTCCGATGTTCATGGTACTAGAATTCGAGTATTTTAATATATGTCAGAGGCAGTAAACATTTAACTCTTGGAAACATGATATAAGCCGATGTATGACGATGGATATTATCGACGGGCCCAAGAGGTCGCTTTTATCCATATCATCAAAGATCAAGGTCAATGTGCTATATTTGATAGTACGAACTGCAGAGCCCCAGTACAGCTTACTCGCCCGATTTTCGTGATCGCCTGCAGGTTACCCGACATTCACGAGTATTCATGAAGAACGGGTGAATAATCTGACCCCGAATTCGGGGCGCCACAAAGACGTCAAGATGTTGATGCCTAGAGTACTGCCCTCGCCTATAGGCGTGGTAGGTTGTCGTCAGGGCCCCCACTTTATGGGCTCCTTGAAATAATAAAATATTATACATTATAATTTATAATTAATTAAATATAATAAAAATTTGGTTGTTAACAGCTCTCAAAAAACTCACGTTAAATGCAATAAAGCTCTCCAAAAGACTCACTTTAAATACACAATAAAGGAAGCCTCACACGCCCCACTTCATTAAACGATATGTCTTGCAAACTCCTTCCCAATCAGCCGGGACACTTCCATGCTGGCATTCTTTTATTTTTGTTAAAAAGTTAAAACACTCTTTCAACATCTGAGTTTCTCTCCTGCTCAAAAATATTGTGGTTTCTCTTTCAAAAAAATTAGAGTTCCTCCTGCCGATAAAAACAAATGTGATGTGTACCTTCAAGAATCTGATCATAGAAAAGAAATGAATTTATTATTTATTTTTAACTTATTTTTTATTTGATTATTTTAGGTTTTTAACAAACAGAACAATTCTTTGTTAGTTTTATATTTTTATTATGTAGTTCAATCAAGAAAGAAGACATGTTCGCTTGATCAAATTTATCAAGATTCTCTCATCAGTTCTATCATTATGGACTAGAATTTAAAGTTTGATCTTGAATTGATATTGAATTGAGTTATTATGTCTACTAGAAAGTATTTGTCCGATATGAAAAAGAAAGTGAATGCATAACTTCGGGCGGGTTTCAAGATAAATTTCAAAGTAATACAAGTAATGTCGATGGGGACGAAGTTATTTTCTGAGCAAAGATTGCGAGAAAAGCGCAACAAAGTTATAATCGGGTGAGCGAATTGAAGGTTAGACTATTTGAAACACGGGACTCGTTTTCCAAACGTATGGATCGCTTACGTAATACTATTAACTATACCATACGCTTGCCTCCGCAGTTAAGCTTCAAAGTCAAGCGAATCAAATCATACCTCGATCAACAATGTCACAAGAAAGACGAATGGATTTGGCTGGTAGCTGGGTTCATTGAAAAACATGTATGCTATGTTCAAACTGATTTTAAGGTTTAATTATTGATTTTATCTAAAAATGTCAGAGAATAAACTTACAAGAATTTTACGTAATGTCAATATATTTGTTCAATAAAAATTTTATTTAACTATATATATATATATATATATATATATATATATATATATATATATATATATAGTATATATATATATATATATATATATATATATATATATTTATAATAAGGTCTAAAATAAAATTAGGGCCCCTTATAAAGTAAGGGCCGACTCATGTGAGGACTTGGATGATGGACTCCTAGTGACAAAGTATTATTGGAAATAATTAACAAATTAAGGGGAAAGAAACTTACACATGGAAAGGTAAATCCCTTAGGCCAACTTTGGTAATTTGAAGAAAATTAACTCCGATAAGTATGCTCGCATGTGATCTACGAGAGGGATTCCAAAATTGCCCTGAGAATAGTATCCTGCGGTGGGGCTAGAGGTGGGATAATGGATTCGATACAATGGGTTGGTCTCATTTTAACCTTATATATTTTCGGGCGTCAAGCCGAAAAATAGTGATTCACAATCAGGTTTATCGATCATTGGCTGCCCGTGGTCAGTTACCAGGCTCGGGGTCTACCCGCTTGGTCCATTTTGACTCATTTTTTATTTTAAATTTTTTAATGACTGCGGCTATTAGACTACTAAGAATATTAGTTAGATTTTTTTAATTTTTTATTTATCTTTTGTTATCGCCTTTATGCAAGATGTTTGTATCGCCATTTTGTACGACATGTGGCTTCAGGTCATCTTAGTATGACGGGCCTCGCTTTTCATCAGTCTTCTGTTGCAGCGCTTCTGTATGTGTGGGTACTTTCAAACATAAAACATCTCTCAATCGTGACAGAGATGCTGGGATATTGAATCAAACTCATAATTATCAATATATTGTATGAACCAGAGTCATAGGTATTTGCTTTATCATGTAATTATCATATGCGTAGAGCTGAACTTGATTCATCAGATTTCATTAACTCAGATACGCATCATTCTCTAAAGCTTTAGCTTAATTTGATTTTTGTGTTCTTATCGAATGAATTGTTAGTTTTAATTATTATAATTTCTTTTCAAAAAAAATTAAAATTAAGAATATTAGTTTTTTTTTATTATGAAAAGATATAAAATCAAGTAGAAAACACATAAGTTATTTAAAATAAATGTTTTTAATAAAATAAAATAATATTAGCATGAAAGCAATATTTTGAAATAATATATATATAAATATAACTATAATAATTTATTTTATTAAGAATATAAAATAACTTTATTTTACAAATATAAAATTTGCAAAATTATTATTTTTAATTTTTTAATGTCATGCCTATTTTGGTCCGTTTTGACCTACGACCCTATATAAGATAAGGTTGCTAACCAAAAGCGAACCCGAATAAAAATAAGCCGAATTGGGTCGATCCATTTGCACTGACCAGCCTATTTCCTAGCTATAGTAAAACATCGTAACAATCAAATTAATCAATTTATCTCCCAATAGAGAATCCATGAGATGTATTTGGAGAGCCAACATTTGGAAGAATGTAGAAAAACCTTAAGATAGGGAGGCGTAATAGAAAAATCATGAAGGTGTGTTTAATGATAGTAAATTTGGAACAAGAGATCTACAGATTCGATTCAAAAGCAGGAAAAGGAATGAAGAGATATGACATTCAATTTGAAAAATAGTCCCAAGAAATTCTCTCAAGAGAAACAATCTCCGGAATTCTTTAGATTCATTTCCCAAAAGTATAGGATCTGATAATATTAGCTTTGCATATATACTTTTAGAATTTTTGCCCTTAACATATAATTCCCCGTTGTAAATATTCAAGGTATCTAATATAAGCCATCTTTTGACACAGGTCGTAATATTGTTTTTTTTTTAATAAACACTGCAATATTGTTATTTCTATTTTAAAATGATTTTATCTTTTATACAAGGGACAAAATATAAAATAAGTATTAAAAACATATAAAAATAGTTTATTTTATTTAAGTATATTTTCCATTTCTTCTTTTTCTTTTCTTCCATTTCTTTATCTTTCCCTTAAATTGTCCAAAACTAATGATATTCTTATTTTTTATGAAGTTGAAGGTTTTACTCATGAACTTCTAAATTATATTATTTTATGAAATGGTAGGTTAAGCCATTCATAAATCTCCATATACACTTCTAAATTATATTATTTTAAGGTAATCCAAGGAGTAAAATCCCAAGACACTTTAGATAAAACCCAAGGGCATGTTTGGTTCCTGAAAACGGTTTTCCGTTCTAAAAAACAAAGAGAACAAGGAAACCAGGAAGAACATGTTTGGTTCTTTTTTTTTTGTTCTGAAAAACACAAAATATACTAAATTCATATAACAATAACAATTTAAAAAAAAAACACTTTTCAAAAATAGGAACCAAACAAACCCTAAATTTTCCTTACTTATGGAGGACATTTCTCTTGAATAATATTGTGAAGCTGAATCATTTAGTCACTAAGTCCTATTCTTTAATATCTCATAATGTACTATTATGAATCGACTCATTCCTCATTATCTCATCCTATTTCCCAAATAAAAAAATCAATGGCCAATGTTGTTGCATTTAATCAAGGTAGCGGCAGAAGGTTGAAAGATATAAGTAAACGCCGGAATATCCTAGGACCAAAAAAATGTTCAAAATGCAAAGTGGGTCATGGCAGGCATGGTCGGGAGCTATGTAAGTAAATGTCAAGTATCTTGAGACCGAAAAATGTTTAGGTGCAAATCGGATCATACTGCATAATAGTCAAGGGTACGGCGCACTTTATCCTCGTCGCTTCAAATAGCCAAGATGTTCTTCAACATACTTGGCGCGCTCATCATTCCACATACTCAGTTGAACCGGGTAAATCCCGTCACACCACACCGATTATAAGAGCCTCCTTCTTCTACCTCCATCTTGTAGAGTGCCTTGATCTTTGCAATCTACTACTCAATGGGCCTAGACCTGAAAGGCCCAAGGCCCACTTGCCCGTGATGTGAAATCACGCCAAGCCCACCCACCGTATTAAAACTAAACTACTTAGACGAGTATCCAAAGTCTGAATGTGAAAGCTAGGTAGTCTCCTCTTAAAGGCTTAGCTTAGTGGCGAAGGTTTGTCTCAGAGTTTTAAGTCCTAGCCAACCATCCTTCCATACAAGATTGTTATTGATAAATAGATAAAGACTCCAGAAATACGCAAAGGATATTTGTCCTTAATTTCCTAGTTTCCAAATCCCAAATTTCTATAATTAACTTCGATAGCGAAAATTACCCTGGGATAAGGAAAACTGAATTTATCCCTTTAAAAAGATAGATTTTCCTAGATAGAGAGGGCCATTCCTAAACCATTGTCTATAAATTAGACATCCCCACAAGGGAGAGGTATAAAATCCCAACCGTGGTGAATTTCTTTCCCCAGCTCATCTCAGATGCTTACTTAATCATCGAAGCACAACCCTCTGCTCCCAGATCGCTCTTTTTTGTAGGTTTGCATTGTCGCCGATGTTCTAAATCAGACGCTCAAGGTAACAAACAATTGAAATCATTTTGTGGGAAGCCAATAGAAAGTCTCATTTATGCTACAAGGGCTTGGCTTCACGACCGTCCACCACCGTCACTTTAATTTTGTCACTAATTCCCATTATTCTCGCATTCTAATTCTCTCGAGGTAGTCGCAATGTTAACTAATCTGGTGATCCAATCGATAGAAGACACCTCCCACGCCAGGACATGGAGAAAAACAGAGGAGCAAGGCGCAGATGAGAGTTACAGTCATGCAAAATGAATCACTGGCAGCTGGAGAACAACTGGGCCAGCGCCTAGATGGAGAAAAGCCGCATCTAAACAAAGTGATGGATAGCGTTGTTGCATCTGATCACCGCAATAAAGGAAAGGAACCCAACATCCTTACCGGCGTCAACATTCGCACGATGAATTGTCTTCAGCAGTTCCCTAGCCTATTGGCTGCCAACAAAAACAAAAGGGCCAAGTCGCTGCGAAGACTTCGACGCCGTACCTTCAGCCGTGGCACACATGGACGCCGGGTCCCACCAAGGAGAGAAGCAGTGTGCAGTACCACCGCGATCGAGCCCCAGCGATGAGGGCTTCCGGTATTGCCCTCGCAGCGCGATGCCATCAATGTCGCTTGTACATCCCGCTTCGCAGACAAATAACATTTTACATGTCGCCAATAGTCTAATCGGAGTCAACGACATGCTTTCCTAGCTCCTATGGCAACACATTCTGATGAGCTTCCTTATGGCCTTCGCTTATACCTGATTTTACCTTGTTCGCGTTTTAAAACTCTTATGATCACATGCTTCACTATAATCGTGCACGATACGAACACGCACGACCATCCGCTGCAAAGTTTTCTACTAGTTTGCGTAGGGTCCGCTAGCCTGGTTTCACAAGCTTTGCAACTAACAAACCTATTCAATGACCGCTGGGTGGCATTTGTATCAAAGAAGATTCTCGGTTCGGTGCAACAAAAGAGGAACATCGCCTCTGGCAGGCTATTTTCGCAGAAGCGACATATTCAAGACTTCACTGGGAGATTTGGGAAGCCGTTCAACAGATAGAATCTTACAGCGTGGATGCGGTCCTCTAGAACTTTAGGAGAAGCTTTGAGCTGTCCACGCCATTCTTCGAGTCACTCTCCTTAGACCCACTAGAGACAATGGAAGAATTCTACAGGTGGAAAGGTGGCCAACCTCTCCACATCTACAACACTTAACATCGAAAGCCCTTGCATAAGGATTATTTTTTTTTTTGGTAGGCAGAAGCATTACCTGTCTTCTTTCACTGCTGTCTCTTCCTTTCCCCACACCAACATTGCGCCCCACAAGACGACTTTAGCTAGAGGTGTTTTTCCTTTGTCACTTTGAGCTTTATTGTCTACCCCTCCATATCTCCTAGAATTAGTACCACAAGTTTTCTCTAGATCGATTAACTCAACTTTCATGGCCACCCTAGCATCTATTACATTAAAACCATCAGCACCCCAATTTTATCTCTAATAGTCTGCTTCAACCCAATTAAATATCTCTACCTGTTGGTTTTCACTTTCTTATAATCGATTCCTCTCTACCAATCTCAAAAATTTAGTAGTATATTCATTCACCCTCTTGCTACGATGTGTACATCTCTGATAAGCATCAAAAACATATTGTCATGTCCTGGAGGAAAAATCTACCTCGTAATAATCGTCGCCTATACTACTTACAAGCCTGAATCCCGACCATCCCCCTCTCATCCTCATCTCCTCATAATTTGTCCCACCACACCATGCCTTCCTTTAACCTATATAAGCAACAAATTTAACCTTTCTATCATCGAGCAACTTGGTATAGTCAAAGAACTTGTCTACTTCAGTTAACCAATCAAAAAACCCCTCAATATTAAGATCACAACTGACATTAGGGAGCAGTCTACCTTAGTTTGTATTCGCCGCCTTCCTCTATAGTTTGATTGCCACTGTCTTCCACCTCTTTGTCTACCACATGGATTTGCAAATTCACCCAAGTCGGCCTCCTCATATGAAGTGTCATCAAATCCTGTGATCGGCCTTCTTTGATTCTGTATATTTGGAATGGGATTAAAAGTGGGGCCCAGAAAGGCCATTTCTCCCACTTATTTCTCATCTATGCCCCTTGTCCACGACTAATAGCGCTTTTGTAATTGTGCTTGTATTGTTTCCAACGATGTGTTAAATTTTTGGATTGATTGTAGTTGCTTGTTAATCGACTCCAAAACAGCCTACATCCTTTCGATCACCGCCTGGATCAAGCTGCCATCACTAGCACTAGTATTAGCCATAGATTGGGAGAAACTCGCTTTGATACCACCTGACGCAGCGTGTAGCACGATTGATCAACAAGAATAACACATCTCAATCTAGAGACTAATTCTCAATCCAAAGAACAAAATAAGGAAAAAGCTTTGATTTTTCTGATAAATTGATAAAAGTGATAAAAGTTCCTAAAAAACAAACTCTAAACATCTATTTATACCTCTAGACATAATATGAGTATATTAGAAATAAAATAATATCCCAAACAATAGGGAAATAAAATAATACTAAAAACAATAATGGAAAAGAAATCATCCCAAACAATAATAGAAAGAAAATAATACTCTCAAAATAATAATGGGAATAAAATATAGATAATTTATCAAAACAACTAAAATAAGGATTTTGTTTGATTTGATCTAACGCCTCCTACGCCAATTAATTAGGATTGAAACATAAAGGAGAACTTCCACTAAATAAATGGTGAGACAAAGTCATGTGAGTATAGAAGATTATGGTAGCCAACCATCTAATCAGTATGAAAATTATTAAGTCCAAAATAGATTTGATGTAGATCAGTAGTTGTTTGAATGATGCAATCCCTTATTAAAAGAGGATGATAATACTATTATAGACAAGTCAATTTTATTTTGAACCTTCTAAAAGATATAGTTCCACAAGATAATAAAAATATTTAAGGTTTTTTTTCCACTTCTGCGCGCTAATGTAAATTACTCATAGCTTGCATTTTCTTTTGTCATTTCTTCACATGCTATGAATTTTTAAAAATAATGATTGTAATTTTATATGTAGTTCAATCAAGGTGGTTTGTTTTTAATTTAAATTTTATTACCTCAACAAGTTGGTAATTGGAAAATCAGCATCATTAAATTTTTTGGTCATATGATTTATTGTCTTTTACAACTAATTAATTCTGATGCAAAGTGTGCATGTTCATGATTTGAAAATTAAGAATATGAATCGAGATTAGTCATGATATTATTAGTGAAATCCACGAAACGAGACCTATGGGTTTAGCTGTTGATGAGAACAATGCTGGAATGAATTCCTCGCTTAAAAGACGAATACAAGGTTAGAGATTCAGTCAAAATGATGATGTTCACAATGATTGGGATTTGTGGGACTTCAGGAATCGTGGGCAAGACTGGTCACCATCACCTTGGTAACAAATCTCCATTCAATTCCAAAGTATTAGATTCATCACAAATGTCAAAGAAGAATCCACCAAAGATTCTGGTCTGCTTAAGTTACAACAACTTCTTGAGGATACTCTAGGGTTAAAAGGCCAATTGACTTTAAAGAATATCTGCTGAATGCCAAAGTGATAAAGGATGTGCTTTCTCTAAAAAAAGTTCTATTTTCGATGATAGACGACACCAAACAATTAGAGCACTTAGTTGGAAAGCATTCTTGGTTTTGTAATGGAAGTAGAATCATCATAACGACCAGAAAAAAAAAAATCTGTTAACCACACATGAAGTGGATTATATGTATGAGGTTGAAAAATTAAATAATGTCGAAGCTCTTTAACTTTTATGTTCTTATGCCTTTAAACAACAACTTCCTAGGAAAGGTTTCGGAGATCTCTCTTTCCAAGTAGTATCATATGCTGATGGTCTTCCATTAGCACTAAAAGTTTTGGGTTCTCTTTTATTTGGAAAGGGAGTAAAAGATTGGACAAAGTGAATTGAAGAAACTGGAATAAGTGCCTAACATGGAAATTACAAATGTGCTTTTGGGTAAGTTATGATGGATTGGATCATACACAAAAGAGGCTATTTTTTGGACATTGCATGTATATTTAGAGGAAATAAACACAGGCTAACACAATAATTTTGATGGTTCTCGATTCAATGCAAAGTGGAATAAATGCCCGAGTGGGATAGGTGTTTACAACCATTTCAACAAACAAAAGATAGAGATGCATGATTTATTAGCCCAAATGAGTAAGGAATTTGTTTATGAAGAAATTTCAGATGAGCCGAGAGAGAAGCATATTATGGAGAGATATGGATGTTTGTCGAGTATTAAAGAGAAATACGGTAAGATACATAGATAGAGTAATTTTTAACAATACTAATTTTCTTCTCTGCATGGAGTAGTTTATTTATCTATATCATATTATTATAAGTTTTTATTTGTTGCTATTGTGCTTAGCTTATTTTATACTCTTCTGTTACTATAGGGACCAAGAAATTGAAGGGATAGTTCTTAATGATCAGTGCACACCATAATAGATAAAGTTTACGTTTGAAGCTTTCAAAAGGATGACTAGACTTAAGAGTGGTTGTCGTCAAATACAAACGTGTGCAACTTTATGAAGATTTGCATTTCCTTCTGATGACTTGACATATCTCAATTGGGATGGATATTCTTTAATGTTGGGTGCCTGAATGATCAGATTCTATTGCTCAGGCACTACACTGCAGTGTTTGGTCGACGCCGAATGAATAGTACCCTATACGTAAATAAGACTCTATATGTGAATAGTACCCATACAAGAAAATAAATATGTATGAAGAACACAAGATTTACATGGAAAACCCTTCAGTGAAGGGAAAACCAGAAAATAAACTCTGAACAATTCTTCATCATCTACAAAGTGGTATACACACAATCTTCCAAGACATATTGATCTTAGGCATACTCAAGAAATAGAGATAACCTCACACTCCCTAGGGGAAATTCTCACACTGAGAACAAACCTTCAATTGAGTCTTCTGTTTTTTCTCGCACTTTCACCCTCTCCCTCTCTACTCATCTCTTCTTCTTCAATGAGATAGATACCCAAAAGCTCATTTTACCATCAATTTATAGGCAAAATGAGGAGCAGGCATTCGACAATGGTGGCTTGATTTAAGGCAAGAGGAGAGAAAAACAAAAACAAAAGAAAGAAAGAAAAAACAAAACAAATGGAGAAAGCAACTGAGTCTTGAAAGGCACTGGAGGCCAAAGAAAAATAAGCCATGAGCAAAAGTAAATGGGGATGGACCCCATCAAATCTCCCCCTACTAACCCATTCAACATCGGGAGGAGAAAATCATCCGAATCCTTAACAGGATTCCATGCATGCGAGCTAGGAATAGAACTTCAACTTTTGTTTTGCAATGACTTTTGTCATCATGTCGGCTGTATTCTTGTACGTGTGAATCTTCTTCAATTGAAAGCGTTTCATTTTTGTAACATCACGAATCCAATGATATCTGACTTCAATATGCTTTGTCCTTGAGTGATAGGTGACATTCTTATTCAAGTCTATTGCACTTTGACCATCATAATGTAGCACATACTCTTCTTGTTTTAGACCCAATTCCTTGAAAAAGGTCTTTATCCATAATCTCTTTGCCAGCTTCAATGGCAGCTATATATTCAACTTCGGGCCAGATAAAGAAACAATTTTAACTTGACTTCTGGCGCAAGAGGATGGTCTCCCTTGCCAAAGTAAACAAATAACAAGATGTAGATTTTCTACCATCAAGGTCACGACCATATCTGCATCTGTGTAGCCTTCAAGAATTGGTTTTCTTTTTCTAAAACTTAAACAAAGTCAGGGGAGATTCTTTTGTCCTATTCATGGAGTAGATATGACCACTCAGATATTTTTCTTATCATATGAATTATGCCTCCAAGGGTATAATTGATGCATCCTGCTGTGGGGCTTTTAAAAGAAGAAATGCAGAGGAGGCTTGGCAACCGATTGAAGACCTTGCCAAATGCAACAACAAGGCTCCATCTGAAGCTTCAAGGAGTGCAAAGAATAGTTATGAAATGGTCTTATTGGGATTTATAGAATGACAAATTATAGAAGCAAAGTCGGGATGCGCCGATGAACAAACCTGGGGAACAATGAAAGAAGAATGCACACGTATATGAAGTGGGAGCAAAGAGAAGAAAGAATTAGGAAGAAGTGCCGAGAACTAGCTGAGAAGAGCCCTACCAAGTATATGAATGAGCAAAAGAAGTTAATATTTCAAGCCTAACCTCAACTCAAGTAACACACTATACACCAAAGACTGAGAGGAACCATTAAAAACTTTTCTATACGGGGTGGAGGAGCACAATAGTCTGTGACCAGATGTAATTCTGCCAGCAAGCTTATGTTCACCCTGTGTTCCAAGAACAATAATAGTAGAGGGACAAGAGAGGAGTACTGTGTGGTTAGAAAAGGACTCAATCCTTTGAAGATCAGATGCTTCATTTTATGTTACAAAACAAAAGGATTTGAATCTCGCATGAAAATAAATTTTTCTCGACCTTGAAACTTCCAAGAAAAACACGCTTGTGTTTCGCATAAAACACTAATGCCTCTTTGAAGAATCTGGAGGTACAGATAGGGCAACTGGCTTAAGCTGTGCAAAAAGAGCCTAAGGATTCATTTCCAAGTGACACTAGAAAGAATCCAAGGGACTGTATGGCAATAATTTTGAGAAGTGGTAGAGAGCTAGATGAAATGAGAGGTGAAAAGAGAGACAGAGGAAAGAAACGTTTAAATAGAGAGGAACTCGAGCAAAGACAAAGGCATGAAATCCATAAAGAAAGAAAAGAAATTAAATGCAAATTTCTAATCAACAAAGGGGAAAGAAGGAAGAAGTTAAAGCATAATCATCCAGCCTCCATTCCCTCAAAGATCGCAGCAAAGCTAGAGAGAACTCTCTAGATTCTAAACATGTTTAAGAAGATAGAGATCAACATTCCTTTCTCTGAGGCATTAACTCAGATGCCTCAGTATGCAAAATTCATGAAAGATATATTGAACAAAAAGAGGAAGATTACTGAGGAAGGGATAGTGAGCCTAATAGCAACCTGTAGCGCAGTGATTCAGAAGACCTTACTAGAGAAAAGGCTGGATCCAGGCAACTTCACTATACCCTGTAAGATTGGGGATACTGTATGGGAAAAGCATTATGTGATTCTAGAGCTAGCATTAACTTGATGCCTCTGTCTGTTGCTCAATGATTAAGTTCGGGAGCTCACCCCAACCTACTATAGATGGCGCATGTAACATCGCTCATCCTCGAGGGGCATCCTCAAGATGTGTTGATCAAGGTGGGGAAATTTGTTCCTTTCCAACGGACTTTGTGGTCATTAATGAGGAAGACAAACTAGTCCTGATTATATAGAAGACCATTCTAGCAAATAGGTAGCACTGATTGATGTGAAAAAAGGGGAAGTGACTCTTAGGGTTGGAGATGAAGTAGTGCACTTCAATCTAAATCATAGTTTGAAACAACCAGAACTCGATAGTGCTGATTGTGAAATTGTACAAACAAAATTCCCGGCTGGCTATGAATTGGCCATCGCTGTAATCTCGTAATTCAATGATGAGAAATGAGATGAATTTCATCTGAAGTCAAATTCGTAACTCCAATTTTAAATTAAAGATCTCGGGGTATTCATTGTCGAGAAATCAGAAAAAGTCCAACAACTATGAAGAAAGAGTTGCAAAAGAAAACAAAAGCTTAGAGGGTTTAATACTCAAGGAATTTCCTGAACATTTGAAGTATGCCTTTTTGCAACTAGAAAAAGGAAAGCCAAGCATTTGCTTCAGCCGATTGAACCAGCCGGGAAGAGCAAAACTACTGAGACTCTTAGAAAATATAAAGAAGCAATAGATTGGTCTATATAAGATTTGAAAGGAATCAGTCCCTCAATATGTATGCACAAGTTGGAGGAGAATGCTAGAACTTCTATAGAAAATCAGAGGAGGCTGAATCCAGTAATGAAAGAAGTAGTCAGAAAAGAAGTGCTAAAATGGCTAAATGTAGGCTTTATATATGCAATCTCGCATGTGCCTCGCGAGCCTAGTACATGTGGTTCCGCAGAAGGAGATTCACTTAATTAGAAACGAAGAATGAATTGATTCCTACAAGAACCTGCGGACAGATGGAGAGTTTGTAGTGACTACGTGAAACTTAAACACCGCTACCGTAAAGACCATTATCCTCACCTTCATCATCGCATGTCGGATGTGTTTGCAAGACACTCCATTACTGCTTTCTCGATGGATATTCTCAAGAGGAACTAGATTGCAATAGCCCGAGAGGATCGTGGAGAACAACATTTTCTTATGTCCTTATGGCACCTCGCCTTTAAAAGGATGCCATTTCGATTATGTAACGCTTCCCGCCACCTTCAAAGATGTATGATGTCTATATTTTCCGACTCGGGTGGAAGAGGTTATGGAAATATTCAGTGGATGGCAGACTTCTCGCGATATGGATCCGCTGAAGATTGTTTGAAACTTAGAAACAATACTCGTAGGTGCCAGGACAAAATCTACTTGAATCGGGAAAATGTCATTTCATGGTAACCGGCGTATTGCTCAGCACAAGATTTGGCTGATGGATTGGAAGTAGACCAAGCCAAGATTGCTGTTATAAAAACTCTCATGTCACCTACAACAATGAAGATAATAAGAAGCTTCCTCGGACATGTTGGATTTTATAGAAGATTCATAAAGGATTTTTCAAACATCTCCAGACCATTGTGTAGACTGCTGGAAAAAGATGCAAATTTTGATTTTAATGAATCATGCAAATCTGCATATGAGGAAATAAAATCCAGATTAGTATCAGCTCCCATTATGTTGACACAAGACTAGAACAATGAGTTTGAAATTATGTGATGCCAGTGATTATGTAATGGAGTTGTATTAGGACAGAACCGAAAAGGATATTCAAGGCTAGCATACTATGCCAAAGAAACATTCAATTTGTATAAGAGAACTACTCCAAATTACGATAAGGAGATGCTGGCAAATGGACAGTTTTACTGTAAAATTCAGCCTTATTTATTGGGGTCCCATGTTGTAATACAGATCATCGGCATCAGAATTAAACATCTATGGAAAAGAAAGATGCCAAGCCAAGACTGATCGGGATGGGTGCTAATGCCTAAGAGTTTGATCAGATCAAGGATAAAGGGTAGTGACAATGTGATAGCACTTATCTAGATTGGAATTGCCGAATTTAAAAGGGAAATGTAGATAGCAAAATTTTTTCCCCGATGAGCAACTATTTATGTTATCCGTACAAACACTCGGTATGACACAGAATTACGAATGAGTCAGTGCTATTTGAATTCGGGCCACAAGAGTGGTGGTGAAATGAGAACTGACGTAGATTGTATATAAGGGAGACCAACATCAGAGTAGAAGAGGAGCAGTTATATGATCACCGTGAGATGTGTCCCCGAAACGTAACAAGTGGGTATTATGAGGAATCACATGCATCACCATATGGAGGACACTGACAGAGACAAGACAACCTAGAAAATTCTCCAATCAAAATTTTATCGCCTACCTATTCAAAGATTGCTTTGAATGGCAAAACATCGCTGATGCTTCGCCATTGCTCAAAAGCGCTATTTCAACCCTATTTATTACGGGTTTGAAAACTTTTATGTACTAATCAAGATAATTAACCCGATTTACACATTATGTCCCTATTATTCTACTCATCGCATTTTCAGGAAATTTTACTGGGCTGGGTGCTTATTATGCCAAAATTGCTGAGTCGATCCAAGCACGGCAACTGAGCTCAACCTGATCATAGATCGTGACTAGAAGGAAAGAAGAGAAGAAAATACAAGGAAATTCAGAGCAAATACAAATTATTTCCCACAAGACTATTCACTGTCTTCCGCGCACCGTTTATCCCGCCTCTCGACCCTCGCCGCCTCGCTTATTGGCATTTTGTCAATCGCTTGGCTTTCTTTCTAAATCGACCTCATATCGTAATAGGTATTTCGCTTTTGTTTTTTTCGTGGCTTTGTATGAGGGGTTGGCTACAAAATCCCTAAGCCAAGCATTGTTAAAAAATCAATCGAATCAATAGTGTTCGGGGAGAAGCTTCAAATCCTTTTTCCGCTCCTTTCTTTTTCTCTTCATTTTCTCTCCTTTTCTCTGCTACCAAACACACCTCTAAGGATGACAACTTAGAGGATGATTGGCTGGGGCTCGCTTCTCCTTGAAGAGGAGGGTCGCTGGCTGTGTGGCTTGAAGGCAACTAACGGTTCCTCTGCTTTTTAACGCAAAGTTTTATTGTAATATGTTCCTATTTCTCACTCTAGGTTAGAACCCATTTTGATGTTCCTTCATTGATCAAGATTTAGCAATCTTTTTAGGGTTCAAGTGGATGCTTATTGCTAGATCCATTGAGAGATTCATTAGTTGCTTTATTTTGTCACCGTGAGGGTGATTCTGAGACACGCCATTTCTTTTCCTGAGCATTAATGCTCACAAACGCTGCTTCAAAAGGAAAATCATAGGGTTTAGTTTTTAAAAGCTAAATGAAGATCCGGTTCGGGAAATGACTATAGGTCATCTTCCCCAACGCGAGGAAATTGACCCGAGAACCCCTCAGTGAACTTTAGAACCCGAATCCAGTAGCCCGACACTTCAAGGAGACTTCTTTTTAATTTTATTTTATTTAAATTTCAGTTTTCCAAACATTATCCCTCACTGTTTTTACAAAATCCCAAAATCCAAATTAAATTCACTGATTTAAGCACTTCACTGTTAGTCATTTGCATGAAGAAAACTCATCCCTGAGTTCGACCCTAGAACCGCTATATCATAAAAGAGTTTGCTACCAAGAAGAGAGGAATTTAGGATATAAATTCTGTTGATTCCGTGATCACCCTACTCCGTGGCACGAATCAAAATGGCGCCGCTGTCGCAACACGGCGCCCGCGACTGACGATTGCGGAACACTTGTCGCCATCACAAGCAATCGATGAATTTTCTCACCTTCGTTTACTGCCCGCGCTTGCCAATTTTTTTTCTCTCGCTAAGGTTTTTTTTTAGTTAACATTACCTTGCTTTTTTTTTTTTTTTTTTTAGAATTGTTTTCCTTTTTTTCCCTTTGCTCAGGTCTCGCCTATTTGCCAAGCAGGAGAACACGCTTACGCGGATTAAAAATTCAAGGCAAGCAGTCAAAGACAGTTATGGAAAACTGATCGTGGATCAAATGGAAGAGGGAGAACAATATAGTGAATATTTAGTGGAAAGAAACCTTAGAGCATACATGTCAATGAGGGATTACAGGAACCTTCCATGGCAGTGGCAGCAACCTGTAGAGAGAAATCCAAACCCATGTAGGTCTATAAGGGAATATGTAGACTCAAGACGAGTACACCCTCCTACAATGTTACCCCAACTTATGCACTTTCTCCACATCCACAAGATGCCTATTCGTCTCAGTTCTCAACCACCACCCAATCTCCTCAATAGAAAGGCAGAATTCTAGACCCCTACCAAACTAGTGGGTGATGTCAGGAAGGGCGTAAGAAAATTCAATTCCCCAATTAAGTCAAAGAATTTCAGATCGTAAGCCTTCAACAAAAGATTAGATGTTCTTCAAAGTGACCTTGAGAAAACACATCATACGCATTGTATTTCAAGGCTCACCATTCAGCATGGTCATCAAGAGGAGAATAACCTAGAGGGAGAGTGGTCATTGATCGACCAGAGAAAATTGATGCGTAAAACAAACGGAAGCTCCCGAGAAATTGCCAACAGGGTGCCATAGGAGGTAGAGGAAGCATAGGAAGAGCCCCAAAGAACCTATCCTTCAACCAATCCCCATGAATTTGAATCTTAGTGCCACTGCCCAATCCCAAATAGCCCACTCCGCAAAGGTACATACCGCCCACACTCCGCAAAGAAACTCAAAACCCGCAAAGATTCTACCCCAAAGCTCATGCCAAAATTATCACCGGCCAGACACAAAATATCAGAAGCAGGGCCACTATTCGAGCCTTTGCCATTACATCAAAGACCTAAGCAGCTGCCCACATTGCATGACATAGTGGATGGTTCGGGTGCTGGTTCAGTTTGAGTGAATTTTGAAGCGAGAATAAGATCAGAAAAGCAAAAAAGAGAGAGAAATTTTCGCTATGTAGCGAAATTCGCTACATAGCGAAATGATGAATAGCTTTATACCACAGTAAAAAAAAAAAAAAACATTTATTTTTATCAAAAAAAAAAAAAATTTTTTTAAATAATAAATTTTTTTTTGTTTCTCAAAACAAAAAAATTTGTTTTATTTATTTATTTATTTTATTTATTAAAAAAAAAATCGCTACGTAGCGAATTTTTCCTGCTGTCTCTTTGATTTTGTTTTGAGCATAACTTTTCTAACTGGATATTTACTTGGGGTGATTTTTCATCTCGTTGGAAAGCTTAGAGAGTGTAGAATATAAATATGGAAAGAAAGAACACATTTTAAATTTTTAAAAATGAGTAATATTCAAAATGTTCCAACTGGTCCCTTTTTTTCCTCTCTTTTCTTCTTCTAACTTGTTCATTCAGTCTAAAATGGAGTGAATAAGGTGTCGATGGAAAGCTTGTGAAGTCTCCTATCCAACAACGATCACATCTCATAAAGGAGGTAACACTTCCTTCCCTAACTTTCTAATCTGAGCCCCATTGCGGACAATGAGACATTTGGTTGGGGGGAGAGTTAGCGAAGGAAGTGGCTTTTGCATTTATGTTTTTGTTACTATTTTGAGCAAACCCGTTTTGTAATGTTCAGTGGCTTGATGGTTTTCCTTTTTGTGAAGCTGTCATACTATACAACTTATTTTTTTCAAACACTGCACCCATTTTTTGTGTTTTCATTTAATACCCGTAGCTTTGAAAATTGAAATCCTTCAAATTCTATTGATGTTAGATTGGTTCCATGCCTAATTGAGTGGATGATTAGTTGAATTCTTGTTGCGCTTCAACCTTTTTCTTCCACCTTTACTAACCACACACAAGGCACATCAAGCTCTCTTCACACCGAAAAACTCGCTCTAGCCTCCTAAGCCCGCGTAATAACTACTCCAGTTTCTATGACCACCTTTAATAGGTTAAGGACCCCCATGAATAGAAGGCCAATGTGTCTTCTAAAACAAAAAGAAAAGAAAAAGAAAAAGAAAAGAAAAAAAAAGAAAAAAAAAAGAAGAAGAAAAATTACAACGTTTTGCCCTGAAACCCGAAAGCACCTGGCCCGAGGTATATGGCGAGTCTTCAGCTTCCTGCGTCTCTAAGCCAACCGGTCGGGAGCCACCGACTTAGTGCTCAAGTACACGGTGGATGGGTAGAGTTTAGCAAGTTGTAGGTGCTCGAAGTTTCAAAATCATTCGAGTCCGAGGTGAAACCCGAAGAGTTAGTGGCCTAAAGATCCTCATGACTTTGGTGCCCTGCTTAGACTGGTCGGGAGTCACTCCATAGATCCCCGCTATGACCTGGTGAGGTTTATCTTCAAGATTGGGGTACCTCTACAACACAAAAAAGTTAAATAAGAGTGGGTCCTGATCTATTTAGATTGGTTAGCATGCTAGGGTTGTGCAAGAGTTGTTTGGGGGAGAGTGCAGCCAAGTGCTTTATTGTCGAGAACTGATCACAAAACAAACACTTAGATTTCGTGGAAGTTTCGGTTGATTCACCGAGATGGAGGCTCTTTTGATACTCAATTTTTGTATGTATCATTCTTCAAAGATAGTTATTGGACAAGGTTTGATGATTCTACTTAGGTTAGGCATTACCATCCACAACCTTTTGAAATATAATTTTTGCGGAACATAATCTTTATTTTGTTTCAGGATGCCTTTCTTTCTTTCTTTCATTGCTAAGGGACTAGCAATGTGTAGGTTGGGGGTGTGATTAGTGCTCAAAAAGTGCTATTTTGAACCCTGTTTATTACAGGTTTTGAGCACTTTTTATGTACTAATCAGCGTAATTAACCCGATTTACACATTAAGGTCCCTATTATTCTACTGATCGCATTTTGTGGGAAATTTTACAGTTTTTGCAAGCTATTTATGCCAAAATTGTTGAGTCGATCCAAGAATTTAAGAATCTAACAACTCAGCATTGTAGATCAGAGAGACTAGAAGGAAAGAAGAGAAGAAAATACAAGAAATGAGCAGCTAAAAATCGGCTTCAAGGCACTATTCACCATCATGCGCACCGGCTCACTGGCCTTCAATTCCTACTGCCCGTTTGTTTTTGCATTTTGTCACCCATTTGGCTTTCTTCCTAAATTGCCCTCATTGTAATAGTATTTGCTTTTGGTTTTTTTGGTATTTTTGTATGAGGGGTTGGCTACAAAATCCCCAAGCTAGGCACTGTTAAAAAATCACTGAATCAATAAAATTGGGAGAAGCTTCGCCTCCTCCGCTTTTCCATTCCTCTTTTTTTCTCCATTTTCCTCATTTTCTCTCCTTGTTTTTATTTTGTCACCCATTTGGCTTTCTTCCAAATTGCCCCATTGTAATAGTATTTGCTTTTGGTTTTTGGTATTGTATGAGGGTTTGCTACAACCTCTTGCCAAGCAGAACACTATTAAAATCACCGAATCAATAAATTTGGAGAAGCCACCTCTCCCGCTTTTCCGCATTCCGATTTGCATGTTGCAACAAATTTTTAGTCACAATGTTGAAAAAGAATGTTGCAACATACTTCCTTTATGTCGCAACATAAATAATTTTGGACTCAAATTGAAAAAGCAATTTCATGTTGCGACACAAAGTTAGAATGTTTCACACAATTCAAACAATGATCAGCAGAATGTCACGACATTCTTCTCAATGTCGCATACCTTTCTATCTATAAAGAAAATTTCTGTCATGACAATATTTCTCTTGTCGCGACAGGATTGTAATCTGTAGATAACCCTAAAGTTTGTCGCGACATGAATGTTTTGATAATAAAGGCTAGGTGCAAAATTTTAATTTGAAGAGTCACAAGATAAATTCCACAGTTAAGTCTAAAGGTTATTGTTGTGACCTAATCATTAATTGTCGCGACAAACGAAGAGAAACATTCATTTATTAAGCCATTAACTGAAGAGTGTTTAAAAAACTGAAAGGCCACTCTTCCACCGTCTACTTCATTCCTACTCTCACCAAATTTTCTCTCGCCCTTCGACATCTTGTGAAACCCAGAATTCAAAGCAGACTGTAACCCAACCTCTCGATCTCATCCATGGAAGAACCCCAAAACCCGGTTCCAAATCTTAGAGCGAGATGGTGGCAAAATATGCAAAGCAGTGAAGTGTAGGTTCATCCGAACCTACAAAGACAACCCCTAAGGCGTGAATCCGTATGGCGTAAAAGAGCTGAACAAAGTAGTCGAGCGTTTCGAAGAGTCTCTCAAGACGATAAAGTGCTCATTTGCATTTGCCTCACTTTTTCCGGGAGAAAAATCTGAGCGACAAAGGGCTTATAGGAGAAAGGGGGTTTGGTAAATTCATCTCACCCTTTGCAGAGATAATCGAAAAAATGGGCTAGAGCTTGTTCTGTATGCACAAACCACTTGGGTTTGCTGCATTAGTCAAGGAATTTTATGCTAACATGGCAGATATGAAAGAAGATTAAGTGTACGTCAGAGGTATATGGGTTCCCATCGCTATGAGTTGATCAATGAAGTTTTCCCAAGTCAAAGATCCTAAGAATGGACTAAGTATAAAAATCGTTTCAAGGAACCAACCATGAGAAGATCAAGGATTTCCGACAATGGAAAGGGGAAGTAGAGCTCTGCAAAGAAAAAAATTTCATGAACTACAATGTAGGTTCACTAACATAAGAAGCCTAGGTGTGGTTTTATTTCATAGCCTCTATTATAATTCCAACGAAGCATTTGAGCACAATAAGGGAGTAGGAAGCCATCATCTTGTATGCTACATTAAAGGGAGGCAAGCTCATGTGGGGAAAACACTGAAACATTTATCGAGCTTCCATAAGAATGTAAAAGGACTAACTCTCATCTAGGCAACAATTACCGTGCTCTAAGATCTCGTCGAGTTAAAGGGATATGGGGAGAGGAAGAAACCTGTCCTAAGGTTTCTCCCCTAACATTGACAGGGGTGATCAAAGGCCCAAAAAGCAGAGAGAGGAAAGAAATGAAGATTGTGGAAGTGGCGGAGGAGCATGAAGAAGAAGAAGAGGAACAAGTAGGGATGGAACAAATCCCAAAGGAAAGCCAACTGCCAATGGAGGATGAAATGCATAACAGAAGAAGTCCATTGATTCCTTCTCCTCCTGATGTAAGGGAAACTATTTTTGAACCAGCAGAGTGTTCCAAAATAAATCAAGGAAATGCAAAGATTATGGATATGTTGGTGTCAATGAAGAAGGAAATGGAGGAGAGAGAGAAAAGGTGGGACCAGCAATAGAAGATTAGAGAGGAATTTTTGGAGGCTAATTTCAGAATAAGAGAGCAACAATGGGAACAAATGCTCAAACAAAGAGATGAGGAATGGAAAGAGGAAATAGAAAGAAGAGAAAGAGCACTAATGCAAAGGTTGGACTCAAAAGTAAATACCTTCTACAATGAACAACTGAAAAGGGATGAAGATGCCGATCTTTTAGAAAAAAAGAGAGGAAAGATGGCCGCGCACGCCGGATAAGGCAGAGGGGTTCAAATATCTTTACAAAAAACAATTTAAGGAATTTGGAAAGATCATTTGAGAAGAGAGACAAGGAGCTGTGAGAAGGACAATAACTGGCGTAGTGAGAATATTGAATAATAGCCTTGATCGTGTGAATTCAAACTTGTGAACATACACAATGTGCTCACTAAACTCTTGAAGGATCTGAGAAGACGGGTCTTGTAGCAAGATCAATTGGTCACCCTGGTGGAGTATACAAATGAATATTGCCTTTTTTAGAGAGAAGAACCACCAGCAAAAGAAAAGCCCGACATGTCCATTCCAAAGTTCCCTCCATCTTTAGCTACCTTTAACCTTGAACCTCCAAACCTGAAAACTTCCAAATCCTACAAAAGAAGAAGATAAACCCTGCAGCTCTGTTTTCTCCAAACTAAATTTCCACTCTATCCTTCAGATTCAAAGGCCATTCTCGAATAAAATAAAGATTTGTGCAAAACAAAAATTTGTATTCATTTTTGTTGCTCGGGTGTGTTTTAATCAATTTTCTTTGCTTCATTGTCGTCATTTCGTTTGGTTGAATAAAGAAGAAATCAACTACTTGATCAAATTATTTATTTGTCAGTAGCATGTTCGGGGTGAAAATGACTGAGAAAATCAGGGTTGTGTCAGATATTATGTGAGTTGAATGCATGATCAAATGAACTTTACTTGATTTAAATAACACAACAACAAAATTCAAATCCAAACAACCACTAATAGATGCATTGTGGTAGGCTAATCCCCAATTGGAAAAGGAAGTTGCAATTTAGCCACAATGAAGTTGAAGGATAAGATTTAGAAGATGTGAATAATAAGAAACACAACAAGACTCTGAGGACTGGCGTAAATCAGAAGGGGTTAGTAAAACTCGAAAAACAATGCACATGGTTAAAGCGAGTCCTTAACAAATCAGGAAAATTAGTGGACATCTTTTTGGGGTTCATTCACGAATAATCCAATGTCTTAGAACTTGTTAAATATTAGTCAAGGCGAAACTTCTAGGCAATACTACTAACAGAAGTGATATAGCCATCCTGGGAAGATTGAGCCTTTCTAGTTTACCCTCATAATATGCACAAGATAGCACGAAGTTCCGTAATTGAGTTTCAAATTGCCTAATTTCTTCATTGAACCAGCAATTAGAAATCTAAAACCCTTCCTTTATTCTAATCCTACAGTAAAGAACCCTTTATTGCCCGTGATTTTCGTGAAAGAAACTCAAAATGCGTAAAAGCATAAGACGGGGAATGTTATTTTGATTCAAGTGGCAAAACAAGAATGAAGGGATGAAAGAAAAGAACAAATGAAGGCTGGAAAGGAATGCAAAGAAGAAGTCAAAGATCAGAATTGTCAAATTGGAATAAGTTTGGTCTGCGGCCTCCTCTTTAATAATTGTTCATAGGGTGTTTCAACACCTAGTACCCTAATGCTAACCGGGTATGGGAGTGCTAAACCAAAGTTGTCTAAGAGTGGTAGAAAGCCTAAAAAGATAAAACATTGCACTATTCCTAAAAATCTTTGACAGGAGAAAAGAAAAGCAAAAAGGGCTTCTATATAAAGGGATTGACATAATAAGGATGACAATGGAAAATAGAATTACCAAGATGAGAGTATGTAGTATGATACATCAAGATTAAGTTTGGGGGTTAAAATATTTTTTATGACATCATTAGAAAAGAAAGGGATGAAGGATAGAGACAAAGATGCAAAAAGTGAAGATTGGAATCTTGTATTATTTAATCTCTAAATTCCTCCAATTATCCACTCCAATAACCCAAGCCAAACTTTTACAAGCCTAAAAGACTCACTGGATTCAAGGTTGTATTTGCCTACATTAGTGGAGACTAATATGAAAAAAAAGCATATGAAACTTAAAATGATATACAATAACTGTGTCAAGCCCTAGAAGATTAGCTAATTTTGCCAAGGAGAAAGGGAAAGAAGACCATCACACACTTGGTTACTACCCAAATAGTGCTATTTTACACCCTTTACACATGAAAGCTTGAAAGAATTTTTTGTGTAGTAATCGCCCCATCAAATTCAATTGGCATGTTAAGGACCTAGCAAGGATATTAATCAAATTTTGTGGCAAGTTTTGTTGTTTTTACAAGCTATTTATACCATAGATAGGGATTCAACTCAACCATGGAGAATCCAAGTTCAACTCAGAGTTGCAGATCAGAAACATGAAGAAGAACAGCAGCAGATTGGAAACAGAGCACCCTGGCAATTTCGTAAGGGTTGCGAAATTTCTTAACCCCTGCGAAATTCTCGCGGTCAACCCGTTCCAGACCCTTGACTTTTTGACTTTTTTGTTGCATTTTTCGTTTTTCCTGAATTGTCCCTTTTGTAATAGTGACTCTTTCATACTTTTTTGTAATTTTGTATGGCTTTGGGTAGTATTTAAGTCCCCACCAGACCGGTAATAAGGAGACTTTTCGATCATTAATAGCACGTATGGAAGCTTTTAGCATTTTTCCGCTTCACTTTCTCTCATTTTCTTTCCACTTTCTCACTAGCCAAACACCCTATGAGGATAACAACTCAGATGATGAGTGGCTAGAACCTCTTTCTCCTCGAAGAGGAAGGTCATTGGGCAAAGGATCTAAGGCAAGCTGAGGGGTTTCATGGTTTTCACGCAGGTACTCACTGACATTTATGTGTTTCCTTTGAACTCTAGGGTTTAGATCCTCTCGGTTTGACCTTGAATGATCCGTGATGCAATACCTTGTGGTTCAATGGATGCTTGGCTGCTAGATCCATCGAGATTCATTAGTTATCGCTCTACACACCCAGCTGAAGGTGAGTCAAGCGAGACTCTTTGTTTCTCCATCAGTTCGAGACCACTGATGCTCAAGTGAGTACCATTTCAAAGGATAGTTGTTTTGGGTCAATTTTTATAGCTAAATGAAGAACCGGTTCGGGAGATGACTATAGGTCATCCTCCCCAATGCGAGGAAAAGACCCGAGAAACCCTCATTTGCCCTAAGAACCCAAGCCCAATGTCCTGATACTTCAAGGAATTCTATTTTACATTTTAACTTGTTTAATTTTCAGTTTCCAAACATTTCACCTCACTGTTTTTAGCAAACCCCAAAATCCAAAACAAATTAACCATTTTGAACTTCATTGCAAGTCATTTGTGCGAAGAAAACCGATCCCCCGGTGTTCGACCTGTGAGCCACTATACCATGAAGATTAGCTAAAAACAGTGTAGTAGAGGTATTAGGTATAAATATTGTTGATTCCGGATACCCTATTGTACGCGAATCAAATGGCACCGTTGCTGGGGATGGTGCCTAAGTGCAAATGACAACATATTGAACACTTGTGATCCTCATCACAAGTTCTGGTGAATTTTATATTACCATTCTTTTTATTATTACATTGTCAGTTTTTTTTTAGTTTCATTTCACTGTTAAAAAAAAACTAAAACCTTTAGGTAGGATTGTTTATTTTTCTTGTCTGGTCTTTGCCTTGTTCTTGCTACAGGAATGCATGTTCTAGTGGGTTAGAAACTCGTGGTGCGTACAAATCAGTCACTCCCATATAGAAACCATTCGGACTGAATTTGAACATCACAAATGGACATCAACCCGTGAGGGAGAGCAACACGGGCCAAGATCTAAAGGGAGAGAAACCCTAATGCATATAGGTCTATGAGGGATTACATGCACCCTCCATGGGTGAGTGCACCCTCCTGCATGGTGCCTCTAACTAATGCACCATATGGCAGTACTTACAACCCTAGTTACCACCCAAATTTCTCATGGAAACAAAGACCTCCATAGTATGCACCTCCTGCTCCTCCAAATTATGCTTCAACTCCTCAGCCACCACAACCACCACAGCTAACTTCTTCAATGAAAGCAAGCACATCGAACTTGAGCAAATTGGTGGGTATCAGGAGGAGAAAGCGTGAATGTCCAAGCAAATCGAGAATCGATACCTGAGAGCACCTTAAACAAGAAATTGGGAGGTTCTGTGAGTAAAATTGACTACAAATTTGACAACCTACAATATCATTTCAAGGCTCACTAATCGCCAGAATGTTCACCAATAGATGAGAATCCGTGAGGAAGAGTGCCTGGATTGACACCACAAGGATGAGCATTGTAAATAAAATGAAGCACTTCCATTACCACTTTAGAAGGCAAGTGGAAAGAAAGTAGTGGAAGAGCCCTAAAATCTTACTCTTAAATCACTTCCCACAAAATTGGATCCTAGTTCCACTACCTAAGCCACCAACAGCCCACTGCCAGCGGCACCCTCTCCTAACCCAATGAACATCCCCGGGCCGAATAACTAGCACACTCCGACACCTAAACACCCACCGCTAAGGCCATCCCATCCGCAGACCGCATGTAAAACTTTATGGAAGTTAGTGGCCTGTCTAAACATTCGCCACTTATCACAGACATTGGCAAATGTTTATTGTATTACATGCCATAGATGGTCTGATACCAAAACCATCTTACTCAAATTTGGAGCACCTAATCTCTCAAGACTAGTCCAGTCTAATTAGCTCCAACAAATTCTCCAAAGGCTTCAGAAATCGTCTGGGGGACTCATTTCCCCACTTTTTGTTTCGATTTTTTTCCTATTTTATTTTATTTTAATTTTTCTCTTTAGATTTCCTCTAATATCAATTTAATCTTCGTTTTTAGCTCATTTTTTTTTCCTGCATTTTTCTTTAATTTTTCTTGGCTTATTTTTGCATGTTTGTTCTTAAATTCTACAACAGGGGAGTTCCAAGGCAAAATCTAAAAAATTTCGCAATTTGCAACCGCTGCGAAATTTAGCAGGCTGGCCCCGAAATTTCGCAGGTTGGCCCCGAAATTTTGCAACCCCTATGAAGCGAAATTTCGCAGAATTTGTACGGCATGCAAAATTTCGCAGGCCATTTTCGCAGAAAAAAAAAAAAAACAGGATTTTGTATAGCAATCAGAAGTGTTAATGTAGCAGAGCAAAGGGAAGTAAAAATTATTTTAACATATATATATATATATATATATAGTATATATATATATATATATATATATATATATATTTACAACTGGCGAATGTGGTTGCGAATACCTCGCGCCTCGAATTTTCGAGGAATTCGCAAATAAATTCTCGCACCCTATTTCTTTTTGGCCATAACTTTTCATCCGACCTCCTTAAAGTGATCTTGGCGCTGCTGGAAAGACATTTAGAGTGTAGAATCTAAATATATTCTGAAAGAACACTTTTTGGGATCAAGGATAAGGGTGTAATTTTAAAATTCTCCACCTATCCCTTTAACCTATCTTTCTTCTTCCAACTCGATCATTCAAGCCCAAATGGGTGAATAAGGCCTCGGGAAACGATCTTTATCTTTTTTTTATTTTCATTCTTCTAAATGTAATCAAGATTTGGTACTGTCATATTTTGGTTTAACACTTTTTCTCTCTTTTGTTTCTTGTTTCAAGTGGTTCCTCCTCTCCGCAACTGGCTACATTTCTCCAAGGAGGTATCACTTCCTCCCTTAAAATTTCCATTCCATAACCACATTGGGGAAAATGTAGAATTCGGTTGGGGGGAGAGTTAAGGAAGGAAGTATTAATTTATGTTTTGAGCAAGTCTGTTTTGTTTAGTTGAATGGCTTGCTAGTTAGTTTTTTTTTTTTTTACAATATAATTCATGTTTTTAGTTTCTAGTTCATGCTTTCAGTTTCTCATTTTCAGAAAACTTTTTTTTGTAATGCCCAACTTACAGTATGAGAAATTGAAATTTTGTTCCACTGTTGTTGATGTTAGAATGGTGTTATGCTTAGTTGAGTTGATAACCCGGTGAAATTGTTATTGTATTCAACATTTTTTCTTCCACTTTGAACTAACCACACACTGTGCACATTAGAATTCATTTATAGGCTGAAAAACTACCTAGCCTATTAAGCCCTGCAAAAGTCCCACTAGTACCTTTGTGATGAGTCCAAAAACTCATTGAATTTTTAATCCATTTTTCTGAGTAGTTTACAATATAAATGTTGATTCATATGCAGAAACATGGATATTTTACTTGAATTTATTTTTTCAAAATTACAGCATAATCAAAAGTTCCAGCAAAAACTAGAAGAAATTAGTCTGATGGCAGAGGTGAGGTCGCGACTGAGAATTGAAGTCATGACAAGAAGCTCTTCAGTCCAATTATTTCTAAGTCACAACACCACCAAGACTAGTCTTGAGGGAGAAATGGAAAGCTGTACCAAACTAAGTCATGACTGAAATTGAGGACATGTAATTATAAATGCCAAGGCGTTCAGAGTAAGTCGGTAATGGAAGAAGATAGTGGTCAGACGAAAGTTGAGTATTCAAGGAAGAATTTAGGTCGCGATCACTCCGAAGGTCGCGACGCCGATTGAAGATTGAATCGTCTGGCGTCACATAACAATCCATGAGGTCGCGACGATTAATCACACAGTTTACGATATGAGGTCTCTCTACGGTAAAAATCGAGGTTGAAACTAGTTTAATTGAAAAATTACTGAGGTCGCGACTTGCCGTGCTCGCAACATGAAAAACCGAAGCCAGGGGAGTCTTAGCATGGAGAATTGAAGTTGCAACTAAACGGGAGTTGAAGAACAAAAGGGAGGTCGTCGACCAATTATTGAGGTCACGACATATAACTGAGCCAAACGAAATCCCTGCCAAGAAAATTGAGGTCGCGACCAATCATTCTGGTCATGACCTGAAGAAGTACTAAGCAGTCAAATTCAGGTCGCAACTACATTTAAGCAACTAGGACAAAATGCAACCAGAAAAGAGAAACCAGGAGGTCGTGACATCCTTTTGAGATCGCGACCGAATGGATCAGAATGAGGAAATCGTTGCAACCAAAATGTAGATCATAATTCAAGGAAGGCAAGGAATACCAAAAGCAGTCGCGACCAATTATTCAGGTCGTAACTCAAATTCGGAACTTGTAAAGACAGAGGATCAAGAAAAGAGGTCGTAACCAGAAAAAGAAGTCATGACCTAGAGTTGAGGCAATAGAAAAAAAAATGTGGTCGCAACCTGAAACTGAGGTCGCGACGTATGATGCAACAAGGAAAAGAAGTCCTGATTCAGAACTGAAGTGGTGACAACAAAAATAGGGTCACAAACTATAACTGATGTCGCGACCACTCATAGGCAAATAAGTTTTATGGCGCCGTTGCCGGGGATTGAAAGGATTGAACATATCAATATTCTGACAAAAGAGGGAAATGCTAATTTGGACATTTTTCTTAATTTTGCAAAAGAAAAGACAAAAATAGTTTTTACAAACAGTAGCTGTGCAGGCTACTGACCTTTAAGAGAGCCCAATTGAAAATATTTCTAGTTCCACTGATTACTTAATCCAAGTATTAATCTTTGAGGTTCTTTAATGCACAGAAGCCGCACTGCACTGCTACTGCCAGACACAGAGAGTTGGAACGAACATTGAGGAACTTAAGAAAGATTAGCAGAGCAGAAAAAGCACCCATGGAAAATGCAAGAGTTGAATGATAGTCAACAAGAGACAACAGCGTGGTGAAGGCCTCCCAATGCAAGATACAATGGAGGATTTCTCGAGACCCGTCATCCGCAGACATCGCAATGCACAACCTACTATAGATGCTAATAACTTTGAATTGAAAACCAGCTTTAATCAATACAAGCAAACAGATCTCGCTTTTATCACATCCCATCAAGACCTCACCCAGCACTCATGTAGATTCTCAGATGGCAAATATGCTTAAGCCGAATGGTGTGAGGCCGTAGGTGATAAAGCCGTGATTCTTCCCTTTTCAATAAGAGACATACACATGGTACGAGTCATTACCATATGGTTCGCTCGACACTGGAAGGGCTAGTAGAAGCATACTTAGGCGGTGTTCTTTCCCCATACAAGGGGAGTGACAGAGCTATACAAAGGAGTAGGGATGAGAGCCATACATTGCTTCGAAAGCGTCTCTATGAGGCTTGTCAAGAGGTGTCCGGAGTGTAATGACATCTATTTGAAAACTCAAATGGACATAGTAGATTATTCTCCTCGAATCGATACCTCCAAACGTATCATGGATGCCGGCCAGGAGCACTAAAAGAATAATAATTATGATAGAGAAAAGTGAGGAGGCAAGCAGATCTCCATCTGACATCTAGCAAAATGCAACATGAAGGCTCTCCGAAGTTCATGGAGCAATGTGAGAGCAAGAGGAAGTGGTCATGAGCTTAAACAAGATGGGATTTCACTGCTATGAAGCAAAATTAGGTGCGATCATGCAATGTGATGGACAAACAGAAAGAAAATCGTGACTCAAGCCATGTAACTGAGCAAAGGGAAAGAGAAGGAATGAGAAGAAGTGCTGAGGTACCAACTGAAGAGGACTCTTATGAGGTTGAGGAGGCTAAGTACATGAATGAACCAAGAAGCTACCACTTCAAGCCAAATCCCAACCTTCCCACATTACAATCCAGCACTGAGGAACCATGAGAACTTCTCATATGGTGGAGGGACTATTCAGGGTCCAAGAAGGGCCCAGCCCTTTGAAGAACAGATGCTGCAGTTCATGGGGGACAACAAGAACGCTAGCAACCAATTCTCGAACGTAAAATTATCTTAGATGGGAGTTTTCTCAATCCGACACTGGGATTTCGAAGAATACAAGTGGGAAGGAAATGAACAACAGCAGCAAGAAAGAAAGGAAGGAAAAGACTGAAAAAGGAGAAGAAGCAATTAGAAAAGAAAGAGAGAAGGACAAGTCAGAAAAAGGACTTATATGTAGTGCCAAAGCATGTCACTCGAAGGACTGGGTTAAAACAGTAAGGAGAAAGTACAAGCTTACACTTCAAGTAGTTGCCATTTCCTCGCCGGTTTCCCGTAGTGCCAAGGAGGGAAGAACGCTTTCTAAATTATGGAAATATTCAAGAAAATAGAAATCAATATCCCCTTTCTGGGCAGAGGCAATCAATCAAATCTTAAATTATGCAAAATTTCTAAAGGAGGTACCGAATAAGAGCAAAGAAGATTGTCGAGGAAGGAATAGTGAACCTTAACTACCACCAGAAAAGTGCCTATTCGCAGAAGTCTCCTGAAGCAAAAATGAAGGACCTAGGCAGCTTTACCATTCCCTGCTAGGGAAATATGAATTCAAGAAGGCCCCATGTGACTTTGAAAGATCAACTGATGCCTTTGGATTAAAGATGGTAGATCGAGCCTGGGGAACCCACCCCAACAAAGAATTACATTACGATGGTCGATAGTCCTTCGCAATAACAAGAAGGTGTTCTTGTCAAGGTGGGAAAAATTCATCTTCCACGCCAGACTTTAAGTGATCATGAAGACGGGAAGAGGATACCCGGGCCTTCCTCTCTTGCTAGAAGACCTTTCTTAGCAACTAGAGCTACCTTGATAGATGTGCAAAAGGGTGAGCTAACCTTAAGGGTTGGAGGTGAAGCAGTGAACTTTAACCTTAACAAGAGCTTGGAACAACCAGATGTTGATGCAAGAGCTTTGGCGCGTCAGAAACAAAAGAGGTCCCGTCAAGGTGTAACCGAATTTATTGTAATCTTCAACATTCTATCAATGAAATTGAGATGAATTTCGAGTATCTTGAGGATATTGCTTATGAATTGATGGCTTCCAGTTTGCAAAACAAAGAAACAGTCTTGAGTTTGAATGAGAATAGTAAAGAGCAGATAAGCAGCAAGGAACAAAGTTACTCGAGCAAGAGACTCAGGCGTAGAAGGGTTAATATTGAAAAGAATTGCTCAGTCATTTGAAATATGCTTTCTTAGAACCAGAAAAAGGAAAACCAGTAATCATATCACCGTGATTAATTAAAACCGGCTGAATAAAACCATGCGTTGAAAATTCTAAGGGAAGTACAAGGAAGCTATTGCTTGGTCAATCGAGATCTAAAGCGGTATCACCATCCATTCAGATGCACAAGATATCGCTGAATGAAGATGCAAAGACTGTCAACACCAAAGGAGGCTGGGAATCTGGGATGAAAGATGTTGTCAAAGGAGGTACAAATGGTTGAATGCGTTTTATATATGCAATCTCGTACAGCTCTGCGAGCCCATTCCCATGGTTCCTGCAAGAAGGGTGGATTTGTCAGATAAGAAATTGTGAAAGAATGAATTGCTTCCTACAAGAATCAGATAGATGGAGGGTGTGCATAGATTTATAGAAACCAACACGCTACCGAAATGATCATTTTCCCCCCGCTTCGCAATGATCACATGTCGATAGGTCGGGCAGATACCCTCATTTGTTTTATCATGGAGTACTGGATATAACCAAATTGTCATTGCACCTGAGAAGAGTGGAAGGCTCTTGTGAATATGTTAAATCTGAAGGTTTTATTCATATAATCATAAAAACACTTGACCACCTTTTATTGTGTTTAGGACCTCCCGAATAAAAGACCAATGAGTCTTTCAAAAAAAAAAAAAGAGAGAAATAACGACAAAGAAAAAGAAAAAAAAAATTGTGACGCTTGCCTGAAACCCGAAGTACGTACTAAGGGTATCCGCGAAAGTCTTTAAAGCCCATGCCCAAACTAACTGGTCAGGAGTCACCGACCGTGCCTGCTACATGAGTGAGCAGGTAGAAGGATGCAGATTGCCGTGCCGGAGTTTTGAACTCATTAAGAGTCCCGGTAAACCTCAAGAGTTACGAAGGTTGAAAGATCCTTGGCGACTGATGCCCTAAACCCAAATGGCTGGGAGTCACCCAAGTGGGACCCTCGCTACATGGACACTTCAGGAGTTTGATACCCTTAGCATTGCACCCTACATAAAAAAAGGAGTTATGGAATAAAAGCTGGTCCCGGGTTTATTTAGGTCAAGCATTCGCAGTTTTAGACAAGATCTAGGTCGGGGAGAGAACAGCCTGACAGTTTATTTTTGAAACCTAATCAAATTAAACACTTAGGTTTTAAAGGTGTCAGGTTGGTTCTTTCAGAGTTAAACATGACTTATTGGATACTTATCTTGCATAGCACCTCGCCTCCCAAGATAGTTATCGCGTATTTTCGTAACTCTTGTTAAAGGTCAAGTATTATCACTGCATTTTTCAAACATCATTTTTGTGGTCAAGTATATATAGTCATCTTGTTTTGTGCTTTTTTCAATTGCAAGGGACTAGCAATGTGTTTCAAGGAAGGGTGTGATTGATACCCGGGGCAAGGCTATTTTACACCTTGCCAATATGTGCTTTGGAAAGCACTTTGTGCAGCAATCACTCTAACAACCCAATTGGCATGTTAAGGACCTAACAAGGCTACTAATCAAATTTTGTGGCAAGTTTTGTTGTCTTTATAGGCTAGTTATACCATAGATAAGGATTCAGCTCAAACAAAGAGAATCCAAGTTCAACTCAGAGCTGTAGATTAGAAACAGGAAGAAGAACTGCAGCAGATTAAAAACAGAGCACCCTGGCAATTTCGCAAGGGTTGCGAAATTTCGTAGCCCCTACTAAATTTCATAGGGCTATGAATTTTCGCAACCTGCAAACTGCCCCATAACCCGACTTTTTGACTGCTTGTTGCATTTTTCTGCTTTTTCCCACTGTCCCTCATGTAATGCTGACTCTTTTCCATATACTTTTTTTAATTTGTAGTGGCTTGGTAGTATTTAAGTCCCAAGCTGCACTGTAACAAGGAGACTTTTTGGATCATTAATAAAGCTTGGGCATGAAGCTTTCATCATTTTTCCCGCTTTTCTCACTTTCTCTCATATTCTTTCCACTTTCTCACTAGCCAAACACCCTATGAGGATGGCAACTTACAAGATGAGTGGCTAGAACCTCTTTCTCCTTGAAGAGGAAGGTCACTGGGCAAAGGATCTAAGGCAAGCTGAGGGGTTTCATGGTTTTCATGCAGGTACTCATTGACATTTATGTGTTTACTTTGAACTCTAGGTTTAGATCCCTTCGATGCACCTTGAATGATTCGTATTTGATAATCTTTTAGGGTTCAGTGAATGCTTATTGCTAGATTGATGAGCTTAAAAGTCATCCATTTTCAGTCCATTTTTCTGATTGATTTCTATCTATAAAAGACTGATTTATGTGCAGAAATGTTGAATAATTCACCAAATCATGGTGCAAATGTGAAATTCAAGAGAAAGCAGAAGATAATGTAGTAAAAGGAGCGTAAAATCGATGAGCAGAATGATGTGATCAGCCAATAATGATGTTGCAACAGAGAAATGCACTGAAGAAGAAGGGACCTCGCGGTAGTGACGCTTGACAAAGAATGAAGAATCACATCAAGGTCGCACCACAAACTCCAATAGCGACATAAGGGCAACCGGGCGCGTAACGTAAAATCGCAACGTAAACTCCAGCTCGCAACCATAAATTAATGAAGAACAAGATATGATGTCAGAAACAATTTCGAGGTCGCTGCATGCACTGAAGACCAGCAAAGAGGCGGAGGACGGACAATCGGTCAGTCGCGACATCAGTTAAAAGGAGTTAGCATCGCGACGCTATTCGTACGCGACATCGCCATAAAGAAAGAAGGTCGCGAGACATTCGCTGGTCGGCTATCAGTCAAGTAAAGAAGGTCGCGACATCATTCAGTGGTCGCGACATCAGCTGAAAGTAAAGAAGGTCGTGACGTCATTCAGTAGTCGCGACATTAGTTGCAAGAAAGAAGGTTGCGACGTCATTCAGCGGTCGCGACATCAGATCCAAGGAATGCTAAAGGCAAGTCGCGACCAAATAAAAGCTTTCCGCGACGACGCGACAACCGAGGGGCCTGTGATAAAGAATCTAGGCGTTATACATTAACAACCAATGGGCGCGAACCCGAAATCCACAAGGAGATGCATCGAATTTAGGGCCCAACTTCAGAACCCTATAAATACGCAGCTGCTACTAAAGGAAGGTAGCTCTCGCTGCCCAAAAGAGATCTAGGTAATGAGGCTCTCATTTTAATTTTCTTTGTTTTGATTTTTATTTTAGATTAGTTTGTTATTTCTTTCAAATTTGATCTGACTTAGCCGTTAAAGTAGTTCTCGAATGCACTCCTATTTCTTTCAAATTTCGCCTGATTGTCTGAATTCCAGATACATTTTAAATTTGATTTCAGCCTGGAGCTGACAGAAGTGTTTTGATCAACAAGCTTAACAGGGGGTGTAATTCAGTGATTGAAACCCAAACTCTTCCATTGAATAGACTCTGTTGTCAGAAATTATCTTTCCTGCAGAAATTTATCAGAGGCTATTGAACTATCAGTTTGTAAATCTACTTGCTGGTTTGGGTATTCTGTAATTGATCCCATTGTAAGCGTTTTATACCCATAATAGGATTGTCTCATTGTTTCCGATTGTGAGGGCCTCCTGAGTACACGTGAGAAGGCAATCCCGAGAGCGCGAACAATTTGTGAAGCAGTATACGAATCTCGACAATGGTGATCCAATGAGCTCAGAATTTAAATCGAGCAACTCTCTTCTCACACTTGAAGTCGAGAATGAGTTTAATGACTTATCCATTTAAACAAGTAGAGAGGTCACCTCGATTCAATAGTAAGTCCAATCCCGTGTTGGGCAAGGATCTAATCAAGGAAAGGGACGAAGTTGTTCCAATTCTCGAGAAAGAGAATGGCCAAGTGTAAACCCATGCTATGCCTATGTCTTAGGAGCTAAGGTTTACAGTCTACGTTCTGGGTATGAAGTATTGAAAAAGAAAAATATCTAGAACAAGGCAACCCAGATTAAAAGTAGTTCTCTAATTTTCTGTTTTCGAAAGAAACAAGTGAAGTTTAGATGTGATAAGAAACAGCGGTAATGGAGATCCAACCTGCATCATTTTAGTTCTGACGTTTCAAATTCTCAGGGTTCATGAAGCAAAGTTTCAAAGGCAAACAAGTAGAATTGATGTTCATAATAGCAATTTTTCAATGTTCTCTTTAAAAGATAATTGTTCGGGCCCGACTGTTATTTTCGAATTTTCGGGCTTTAATTCACTTTGTTAATAATTCACATATCCAGTTTATTTGACATTTCAAGGTTTGCAAAACTGATTCCAATTACCTATCTGAGTCCAAATAGTATAGAGTTTGAGTAGTCAGGGTAGTTGATTGAGAATTCTTGAGATCTCTGTGGGATTGATATCTGGACTTAAATCCAATTTACTACTTGTTCGACCTGTACACTTGCAGCATCCTGGATCAAAACTAGAAAGAAAATGATTTATTCTTAAGAAAACCTCGCTTTAATCAAGATAATAGATAAGGAACACAACAAACAAGTTTCATGACATTGCCGGAGATTAGATAATAGTCCTCAAAGTGATAATACAAATTTGTATGTGTGTTTTCTGTCCATCACAAGAGGTACCATAGATCCACTGAGATTCATTAGTTATTGTCTATTAGTCATTGGAAGGTGAGTCAAGGAGACTTGTTTTCCACTGTCTGAGACCACTGATGCTTAGTGAGTACCATTTCCAAAGGATAGTTGTTTTGGGTCAATTTTTATAGCTGGGGTCTGAAGAACCGGCCCGAGATGACTATAGGTCCTCCCCAACACAAGGAAAAGACCATAGAAATCTCACATTCAAGAACCTAAGCCCAATGTCCCGACATTTCAAGGAATTTATTTACATTTTAACTTGTTTTAATTTTTAGTTTCAAACATTTCACCCTCACCGTTTTAGCAAAACCCCAAAAAATCCAAGACAAATCACCATTTTGAACTTCATCAAGTAAAGTCACCAGGAAGGAAAACCCATCCTTGTGTTTGACCCTAGAGCTACTATACTACAGTAGCCATGCTACGGTAGTAGGAGGTATTACGTATAAATATTGCTTGACCCAGGATAATTCTATCACGTGAATCAACACTCACATATCAGATGAATCGACCAATCTGTTTACATTTCGTAAAATCATTAGCTTCGAGTTTCAGGATGCGAATTTAAAATTTTCCTTTAAGTTTGAATTGAAAACTAAATTTGAAACCATTCTCGTTAAATCGACTAGTTTAAATTCGTGAAGCTGATCTCCAAAAGGATTGCAAAAGATGAAGTAAAATGTCTGGGTGGGAAGAAGCTAAATCTTTGTTCAGAGGACAAAACAAAATTTTCTTTCTTTGTTAGTGGACAAGGAAAACTTTAAGTTTGGGGGAATTTGATGAGTCTTAAACTCATCTATTTTTAATCCATTTTTCTGGCTTATTTTTAGTATACTCAAATAAGTTTTAATGCCAAATTATGGATTATTCACTAACTTTGTGTTTTGCAGGTTTTTATTCAAAAATGAGAAAATTTCAGCAAGAAAGAAGATAAAAAGAGCGATTGCAGCAGTCTATGTCGCGACAGAGTTCTTTGTGTCACGAGAAACGTCTAAGAAAATGACTAAGGGAATTTGTCACAACAATATTTCTTCTATCGTAACATAAAGGACTGAATATAGAAGAGGAGCTATGTTGCGACAAAAGATAGCATGTCGCGACAGAACATGGGAAGAATGTAACAAGTCAACTGAGACAAAGAAAGCTAATGTTGTGACAAGGTTTGTCAGCTGGATGTCAACACCAGGAAGAACCGCCGCTATAAAAGCCTAAGTGCTATCGTGACACTAGAAACAGGGAAGAAAGAGAAAAATTTGTCACATGCGGCATCTTGTTTCGCTGGCTGTGAAATTAAAAGCACATAGAAGAATATCGCGATATCGCTTTGCTATGAAGACATTGAAAATGTAAGGGTAAATCTATGTCACATAATCTTCTCCTCCTCGCCAGCGACATCGATTATCGCAGTCGGAAAAGCCCGCTGAGACAAAGAATACGCAAGAAAGACCTTCCGTTATGGCGAAGACAATCTATGTTGCGGACATCAAAGACAAGGTTTCTAGTCATGATGTAGAAACAAAGTGGCGACAAGTGAATCGACCAAGGTACCAAAAGAGTTAATGTTGCTACATACTCAAGTCGAGGAGAGGCGCCTGGCGTCACACAGGATCGGCGTCGCAAATACGTAAATAAATCGAACACAGAGCAACTAGGTCGCGACAGATTCTTTTCTATGTTGGCGTACAAAGATTCTCGCCAATAAGGGAAGAAAAGTCTTGGTCGTAACATAACAAATCAGCCGCGCGATAAAGAAATGAGTCAATACACAAAAAGTCTTTATTTGGACATAACAAACTGGGTCGCGACAGAAAACATCTACAACACAAAGAGACTATGTCGCAACATGGAAATGAAGCTACAAAAAGTAATCAGGTTATGTGGCAACAAGACTCTGTCACAACAGACTTTCTTGGTCGCAACAGAAATGCCAACAATATAAGAAACATTGTTGTAATAAGAACCAACAGAAATGTTGTCGCAACATAACAAACTAGGTCGCGACACAAATTTGAAGAAGCTGTACAGAAACAATGTCTTAACACAATTGTCAATGCCGCAACATAACTGTTCCAGTAAACACACATAAGATTGTCGTGACATAGAATGGATAGAATGATAGACATTGTAGGACAAATTGTTAAAGAGCCAAAGAAAGATTTGTCACGACAAAGAAAACTCTGTCGCAGCAGAATAAATATGCTAAAGAAACAAATACTATCGCAATAGACTATTGCATGTCGCAATGCAGACTCGCAACAAAGAATTAAAACTTTGTCCCAACAACACTTCTAGTCAACAGAATGCAATCTAGGCCAGAATTTTGAGATTCATAATGTAAATCTTCGAATTTGGGGCCAAACTTCTCGGGGCTCTATAAATAGAGAAACATTGAGAAAGTGAGGTAGCTGTACAAAAAAAACCAGAGTATCGGGGAGCTAAGGACTTTTGTATTATATTTTTCTTTATTTTTTCTTTCTTCGATATTAGAGATTTGAATAGGATTTCACTTGTTTACTCATTCTGAAATAAGGAATTGTTCAGAAGTTTCGAAGTTGAGCTAAATTGTTGAAGATAAATTCTAATTAATGTTTGAATCTAATGAAGTCTTGATAAAAGCTGGATTCATTTCTTTTAGTTGATTACGCCAGACAAATTTCCTTTATCGCATTTCAAGTTCATCAGATTCGCTTTTGAGAAATACAACTTCATCTGGGAAGATCTCATGTTAGTTATGGTCCTTCCCGTGAAATTAAAAGAGATTTCTTTGATCGCAGAATTTTGAGTTTATTTGAAATGGTAGTTGTTCAGTGAAGTGAATTGTTCCCAACATTAGTAACTTATACCCAACTAAGGACCGCTGTCTGCCACTTCTAAAAGGCCCCTCTCGAAAGTGACATAGAGTCGAGATTCCCGAGAGCATAGATGCATTACTTAAAGGGGTATGCTAGACCAATACTGATGAACTAATGTAGCTCAAAGATTACTTATAATCATTAATTTACTCATGGTTTGAGAATTAGCCGAGGATCTATCAATTTAATCAATTAAAGATTTCCTTGGTCCTCGAGGAATGATCTTCGATCCCGTGTTAGCTTAAATCTAATGAAGGAAAGAGAGAACTCTCAAGATCTCAAGGATGAGACATCATCTGCCTTTGTGAGAAATTGCAATGACCTTGTCTTACTTAAGCAAGAGGAAATCACAATACAAGAAATGGGTATGAAGTATCGAAAAGAAAAATATCCATATCTTCTAGAAAGAAGATCTTATTACAAGTAATCAAGACACATGTTTCATAAAATGAAACATGACTTTCTAATAAGTGAAATGTATGGTTAGAGGAGAAATCCATACTATACTACCTTCCCTCTCAATAAATTCAAATTCCAATTCATGATAGAATAGAATTTAGATTATATTACAGAATTGATACTTCATGCCAGCGGAAATCCTGTCTACTTCGCATGCAATAATCTAGTCTACCCAAATAGGGTCTAGATTTAAATTTTCCTTTTATTATAGATGTGAAATTTAGATATTAGAATTCTAGTTGTGTTAATCGAAAAATTTAATAAAATGGAAGTTCAAATAGTGTGGAACTCGAGTAGTTGTGTGGTAGTTGAACTTTAATTTCTTTTTATCTCTATGGGGAACGATATCCCATTCTTATAGGTCCACTTTATTACTTTTACGACCAGGCACTTGCAACATGATGACCAAACTAAATCTTTCAAAGAATTCATCGACAAATCCATTTTTATTATGAGCATACAAGTTCTATTTGGTCTAAAACAAGCTCAGGCCTTTACCGGGATTAGGTAATAATCCTTGGCTAAGAGTAGCAGAAATTTGATCTCTATACAAGAATTGGTCAACACCGAACAACCAAAGCAAATTGAATGCCATACTAGCACAATCCAACCAAAACAATCTCGGATCAAAACCTATAGGTGGAACAAAGGGTGTGGCAAACTTGACTGGTAGCTTTAGGATGAGTGCACGTCATCATCACACAAAAGGAGATAAAAGTGAAATGAATAGAGATGATAGAAACTAGACTCAAAGGCAGAGGGTGTGAAGATGCAAAATGGAGAAGAAAAGAAATAGGCAATGATGCGAGAAAGAACAAACGAAGAATGACACAATGCTCATAATGCTCACAGATCCAATTAATAAATAAAAAGCGCACAGGGGCAGGCCCCCCCAACCTAGGTCAGAAAAAGTATGCAAGGTTGAATGAAAGAATAGGCCATAATAAACCGCATGAGGCTCAAAGGGCTAGCAATAGGATATATTAATGTATGGGTGTGCAACAGGGAATATGGCTACTCAAAGTGATGGCCAAATCTCCGACCATGATCTCACGCAGATAAAACTTCTTCGCCTGATCCACGCTGACCGGCCTGAACTCGGGATTTCATTCAAGTCCGTCACCCAGATGCTCCATCTTGGGTCAAATCTCGAATAACATACGACCCACTCCAAGTCTGTCTAAACTTACCTCTAGGGTTGTTGATCAATCCCTTTAGGACTTTCAAGACTACGCCTTTTTGAAACTTCCTGGGGTTGACCCTTTTTCTGAATGCACGGGTCATCTTCCTCTGATAGGCCTGAACATGATTTGCTGCCCTCAATCTCCTCTCATCCAAAAGGCTAAGCTGATCATAACGAGATCCTTCCACCACCCACTGGCCCCGATATCGCTGCCTAGCGTTACTTTAAAAGATCTCATTTCAATCTCAACAGGTAGCACTGCCTCCATACCATACACTAAAGAAAATGGGGTAGCTCTAGTAGAGGTACGAAAAGATGTACGATAAGCCCACAATGCGAAAGGGAGCTTCTCTGACCAATCTCTAGAAGTCTCAACCATCTTTTCTTAAATCCTCTTGATATTCTTATTTGATACCAACCGCCCCATTAGTCCTGGGTGGGCCTATATGCAGCATGACTACATGCCGAATATCATCGTTAGGACTAGTGCATCCACCTCGGCCTCTCGAAATGCGCTCCTATCCGAGATCAAACTTCGAGGGACCCTATATCGCGGTGATAATGTGCGATCTCGATGAATTTAGCCACTGGCCGCTTATCAATCCAAAGATAAGAAGTAGCTTCCACCCACTTAGTGAAAGAATCAATGGCAACTAAAATGTACTCATGCCCTCTAGAAGACTTGGGCGTGACCTTCCCGATAATATTAATACCCCATACTGAAAATGACCAAGGGGATGTAAGTGCATGCAAGTCAGAAGGTGGCACGTGTATCAAGTTTGTGCATTTGACACTTCGGACATCTTTGTACAAACTTGCACCAATTTGTCTCCCATTATCAACCGTGCAGCCACCTCGTGGATCTACGCCATAGCATATGACTTCCCATAAGGGGCCACAAACTCCCGCAGATGAACCTCTCTTATTACTTAATCCGAAAGGCACGCCTAGAGACACATCAACAAGCCATCTAAGGACCTCCTAGAGGGCGTCCCCACCAATAACAAATTTGCGGCCAACCCGTCTCAATGCTCTCTTATCCTTAGCCATGGCCAACTCTGGTAACCGCCATATACCGTAACCGCTAGATATCATGATACCAGCGGCACTTATCCAATAATCCTCAATAATATCTCCAATCAAACAACAAAGATGCACGACCCGGGTCTCAATCATTAGGGGTGGTCGATAAATACTGCACAAGATTTTCAATTATAGAAGCTAGGTGGGTAACACATCAACAAACTGATTCTTTGCTCTCGGCAGATGTATATATCTCAACTCATCATATCTCGCAAACTGCAGTTCAGTGGCATGGTAAGGCTTCAACTTCTCATCTCGAGTCCTCCAAATACCCTGAGTTTGCTGAATAACCAAGTTGGAATCCCCGTGGATCTCCAACTATCTAACTCCAAGATCAAGTGCAGTCTCTAGGCCCGTAATGCAAGCCTCATACTCAACTATATTATTCGTCAACCAATGATGATCAGAGAATGTCAACCGGACTGATATGGGAATATGATCACCCTGCGGTGATATCTTATAAGATACCAATAAAACCCCAACTTCTGTTGGCGGCACCATCAAAGTACAACCCATCCCGCAATACTACGCCAATTAAAACAAACTCGTTTCATCGTGAAATCATCGCTTTCGACCGATTCATGTTTATCGATATTGGCAAGCAAGCCAAATGAGCTGCAACAATGCTTCTTACCACTTCTTTGCGTCACATACTGAATATCAAACTCGTCGGCCAGAACCAACCATCTCATGAGCCTACCGCCAGACAGCTCGTTAAAACAAATATCTTTAAATGATCCGCTAAATGCAGAGACTAAGAGTGCATGGGAATAATTTGTCACATAGTGTCTAAGTCTCCTAGTGGCCCAAACCAATGCAAATACACTCAATCATGATGTAGCCTCACACTACACTCAAACATCTCTTACTCAGCCAATAAATGTTGCTCGCTTCCTTCCTTAATTATCGAGCTGAGCTAACATGCATCCCAAAGCCATGTCTGAAATTGACAAGTACGTAAAGGGCGCTCTGGTGTGGGGGGCACTAAAACTAGAGGAGCAAGGAGGCACTCCTTAATATTTTTGAAAGCATGTCGGGACAATCACAGTTCCAAATCAGAGGCTAATTCTTTTCCTTAGAAGACGGAAGATAGTCGCAAGATATGTCCGTTAATCTGAATGAAATGGACCGATGTAATCAGACCGCCTGTGGTTCCTCATCTCCCTCTCTGGCCCTGAGCAGTATGTCATGCGCATGGCTCTGTCGAGATCGAACCTCTATACCTTGCTCACTAACAGTGTGGCCTAGTAATTTTCCAAAAGTCACCGAATCAACCAAAGGTTGCTCGACATATCCCTGTGGGATCCTCATCTCTCACCCTGGACCATAAAGGGCGATCATACAATGTTTGCCAAACATTACCATGTAATGATCCATGTGGTAAAGTACATGATAATGAATCATAAATCAATGAATTTAAATTAATAAATCCTCCTGAATCCATTCAATGTGATTAGGTTCAACAATACTTAGGTATAGATCTAGAACATAATGAATAAGAAAGTACTAATAAGCGATATAAACATCAGTTCTAATATCCAAAACAAAAGAAAATTCAAATCACGTGCCTTCAAGATCGATGTCACCGCCGGCTCAATTCCTCGCCTCCCGGTTCGTGACGATTCCCACCCTCCGTCCCCTCGACCGCTCCCATTTTCCTTTTTAATGATCGGGAGGAGAAATTTCAGGTACGACGTCACACGCCGGATGTCACGAGAATATTGATCGTCACGATGCCGGAAGAGGCGCGACGCCGCTGCTCAGCTGACTTCTTTATGAGGCGGATCTCAACGTCATGACGCTGACGTCGCGACGCTCCAAACATCCTATGCAATGCCTCCTATCTACATTCCTAAATGCTTCCAAAAGCCGCCTTCAGACCAATTGAACTTCGTGATACAAATTCATTCACCAAATCAGGTATCCAGCCACAAACAGATGAAATATAAAAAACGCGAAATAAGAACTCACGGTGTTAATCTGAAAGTGTTTTAGGCACTCATCACACCCTGTTTAAACTTTAGTTTCAGCCTGTTTTCAAGCAAGAACCGACTCTAAACCTAACACACAAATTCGTGGTACTATAATCTAACACGAAGATCATGTCACAATGTCGATGAGAGAGATCAAATTAGACCGACTGCACTGCTATATCTGAAGTTCATAGGATTCGCAAATGTGTTCGAATTTTGAAAGAACTAGGTTGAACTAGGTGAAGTCGCCAAGTGTCTCAGCCTCTGATATATTCAATGGCCTTTCCCAATGATTCAGCATATAGCAGAAATGAACCTCTAAGGTATACTTGTTCCGACGTTTCAAACTTATTCAACTCATTAATTGGCATTTAACTACAAAAGGATAAGAACAAGACCGCTTGCAATATCTAATATCTCTACTCACTACATAGAACAAAACTAACGCATAAGTTTATGTTATGTCCGTAATGAATGGTGATTCCCATCATTGTTAAGGGCACCGGGCATTCAGTTCCCTCGAACGCCACCAACACTCAACTAAACCCAGTGTCTCAAGCTGTGGAAACTTCCATCTTCAGTCCCCTCGTAACGGCAAGAAGTCAATGACTCCCCGGCCAGCTTCGGCTCGTGGCATCGGTTTGAAATGCCTCTGATCGTGCCCTGGATTCCGATCGAAGCTCCCACTATTCTACGCCTAACAACCATAACTCTTCTTTTTTTTTCTTTTTTTCTTTTTTTTTTCTTTTTTTTTTCATTTTGGGGCTCAAGGCAATCCTCTTGCCCATGTGTCCCATCTCTTGGTATTATAGGAGACTCTGTGGTTTGCTGGAACCTTAGTAGTCGGGCTCTACACTCATGCATAACCTAGATCATTTGTGTGTGAGTGTGATGTGCCCATTGAGAAATGGTTTCTGAATAACTATGATTCACTATGCCTCCTCCTATTCAACCAACCTCTCCCCGGTAACATCAAACGACCAATGAACATTTCTTTATTGACACAAGTGGGTTCGGCTAAAAATTTGATCCCCTACTCTAAAGCATGGCATCACATACGCTAGCCCCTAGACACGAATCAATACATATGAAAGGCGAACTACCTAAAACACAAACATGACTAAACACAAAACTCAATATCCAGATGAGCAATCAGAATGCAATTGCCGCCATAAAATGTAAACTAACATTCATAAATAAAAACAAACTACGGCACTAAGAAAATCAACGCAAAACATTACTAATCTAACAAAAACTCAATCACCACTCACACCCCCCCAAAAATAACCAGTGTCCCCACTGGCAACAAAAGAACAGTAGAGGGTGAAGAGAACTCCCCTAGTGATCGACTGCCACCGCGGCAGCGGGCGCCGTGGAATGCCGTGAGCCGGTGCGTCGGGCCCGAGGACCGCCACGCCAAGAACAAGTGGTCTGGTCAAGCAACACCGCATGCATATCAGCCGGCGCCCCGCGACCACCGCGCAGGTGGAGGAGGACTCGTGTCTTGTGGTCTCATCCCAGCACCAAGCGCTCGCAAGGGAGAGAGCACCAGTCCTCGAGGTCGGGTGAGGGACCTGGAGGAGCTTTACCTCCTCGGCCACCGCCAGCATGCGAGGCGCGGACGATTGCTCCAATGTCCCCCGGGGTCGCCTGTGTGGTCCATAACGAGCCTGATAATCTTGAAGCTGGTCCTCGTCCAAGGGCTCATGGCCGGAATCATAGACTTCTGAAAGTCGCGGACACCCGCTTGTCCTCTTGGATCGATATGGCTTGATGGGGCGTAACTATCACTCTTTATCACATATCTATGGCACCCGCTGTTCGCATAAGCCAAAAAATGAGGAAGGGGTGCCCCAAATTCATCTTAGCGTCCCGGTTATGGAGGATGCCGTCCTCTATAACCTGCCAAACATCAAAAGCGGGCGATTCCTGAACATGGCGTAGCTCGAAAGGTGGCACGCCATGTCACCACACACGCCGTCAGCCTTCCGAATGAGACGCGACGGATGAAGTGGTGCCAGACCTGGGATAAAGGCTAAATGTTTCCATCTCGGCGAAGGCATGGCTCCCATCGTTGAGTTTCCACTCACCCCGCCGCATTAGTCAAGACCGAATGACCCTGGGGTAGCTCTGGTGCTAGTAAAGCCGATCAAACTACCCGAGGGACACGGGCAAGATCATAATAGTGATTGATCGACTGCGACTGAAGCTCGACCAATTTCACTAACTTTCACTGCACGTGGGAGGCTAGATCATGAAATTCTCGCACCACACTCATCGCAGCCGATGAGGTGGTCATGGCGCTCGGGCCATCCCCAGCCAAGAATATTTCGCTTAAAAGTCAAGCCGTGGTGATGAAAACCTTTTTCCTTTATAAACTAATCTGCTTGAAATGGCGTCGAACCGACGCGGGCACCCTCGCTCACCAATAACCGGCAGGATATCACTAAATTTCCGTCCTCACCACCCGGACTCGGGCCAGTCGCAACTTCCGCCTTTCCAAACATCGAAGAATGACCTAACCCTGGGGAAATGTAAGGGAATGGCACCAAGGTGGCACACCCAACGCCTTATTAATACGACAAACACCTAGAGTGCCTAGGAAAAACAAAGACTAACCGAGTGCACTGGGACCCTAAATGTGATCCTACCAACCCGGGAACACCTAAACGGACTCATATTATAACGTGAACTCCTGGGGGACCTAAGGTGGATGACTAGACTAGTGTGAGCACACGTAAGTGGAGTGGTAGTTGTGAGCAGGACAAAGAGGGCATAAGATGGTGGCAATGAGGGGAGGAGGGCCGAGGGCAATAGAACGGCTCCCACCGGCAGAAGGTCAATCTCGCAGCGGTTGTGCGGACGGGTGCGTGGGGGCCAGTGGTTCAGCGCGAATTAGGTGGCGTGGCGAACATCAAAACGTGAGGTGTCTGGGCTCTTGGGGTCGCGCAGCAACGTCAGCGACGTCGGGCAACGCCGCGACGCTCCAGAGGACAATTTCCAACCGCCACATCGCCCCGCAGGAGATGCGACAACGCCGCACGTTATAGACCAACGCCGCGGGACGCTCCAAAGAATGTTAAAAATCAACGCGCAGTTGGAATCTCACGTCGCACGCTCCGCAGGCATTTCAAATCGACGCCGCTGACGTTGGAATCTCACGCGATCGCTCCAAGAGGAGGTAAATTGACGCCGCCGACGTCACACGCCACAGAGTTCTAAACGCCGCGACGCTGAAAGCCAACGCCATTTACGCTATAGAAGGCTCAAAATGCACAGTACCAACAAAGGTCTAAAGATAAAAGGGAACTCCCTTTCATTCAATTGTGACTCTCTAGAACTTGACGACCATCCTCCCCGCATCTTTGACCCGCCCAAAAAGCAAGACATCCAACAAGGGATTGCAATTACGGACAGGAACAACAAACCAACATACGAAAGCCGATAATGAATTTAAAACCAGAGAAAGTAACAGAAAACTGGTCGCCCCGGCACTATGTTTAATGTCGTTAGCTCGACGGCTCCGAATTTTAATAAAGCCTGCGACCCGAAAGCCATTTACCTCTTATCAGATCAGACTGATGTGGTCAAAGGAATGATCCGCTATCTCGTGGCTGAACGCCTCCGGCGTATGGCTTCAACCGTTGTGTGGTGACTGTAAATGTTCCTTTCTCAGAATGTGTAATCTCCGCCCCACCATGTGAAAAGACTTGGTCACCGTGGAATGGCCCGACCATCTAGGATTCAGCCTTCTCCCGAAAGAGCTGTAATGGGAATTAAACAATAGGAACTTGTTGTCCCGCCGACCTTCCCGTGATGTGTTTATCATGCCGCCAAGCTTTGTTCTTTCCTCAGAAATACGGGCATTTTCATGTTTCGCTCCCGACCATCTAGTTCACTGAGCTGCATCAGCTCGCTTCTCACCGGCTGCATCATCTATGTTCAACTGCCGAAGCCGCCAGTAGCTCTGATGCTCCAATTCCATCGAAGATGGCATGCTTTACCACACACAAGTCCGAATCTACGATATACCTAGCGGGGGAGTTTTAATGATGTCTCTGTGATGCCCGCAGTGCATCTCATCTTTAGAATCAATCCTTCCCCGGAGCTTTAATCGCTTTCTGGGGGATGACTTAATTTCCGTTCCGATACCTCCGTCATTCATCTGATCAGGTGGATATGGAAAACGATGTACGGTGATCGACCATACTTTGCAAACCACAATCACCTTATTGCGTAAATGGAGTACCATTATCCGTGATTGCCCAGGTTCAAATCGAGAATACGGGCTCGCAAGAAACTGTTTCACAACTCGCATCGCTGGTGCGGGTCGGAATCGCTTCAACCCACTTTGAAACATAGTTCATCGCGCAAAGATGTACAAAGGTTATAAGATTAGAAATGGTCCCACAAAATCTTATCCCATAGGTCACAGCTTCATTTGTAATCTGGGTGCACGTGGTTCATCCTTTCTAGAAATACTCCCCATTCGCTGACATTCACACATGGGATACGAAATGATGCGCATTCTGAATAAAGCTCCGGCCAATAGAAGCCCGATCAAGTACCTAGCTCGTCGCCATCAAAATGTCCACCACATGGTAGATCGGCAGCTGCTCAAAAGATAATCGCTCATTTCATCTTCTGGGCACACCCCTCCAGATCACCATCAGCGCAGTTGTTCAAGAACTGGCTCCTCCCCAATAGTAGTGTTTCAACAATGCGAAAAACCGCTTTTCTGTCGATAGTTAAACCTGAGAATCACCTGGCCACCAAATAATTCACATAATCCAAACCATGGAAACCGCCTCTCGTCTTCAATAGCTAAGAGTTTCATCCTGAAATTGCCATTCACTGAACATCATCACTTACCCTTCCAATCGTGGAAAGATGATCTCGCCACTGTGTTCTTGTCTTACTATTTTAACCAACATTGAATTCTGGCAAAAGAAAAGAACACAACTTGATTAATCGAGGTTTGGCGCTCTTTTAGTTATCAAGCATTTAATGGTAGAATGATCAAGCAGGACTCACTAAATTTTTGTTACCAATCAAATAAGGTCTAATTTGTCAAAAGCAAAGACAATAGCCAAAAGTTCTTTCTAGAAGTGGGTATATAATTCAACCGGAGCATCATTCAAAGTTCCGCTGCGATAGTAGATTACCCGAAAATTTTCTTCTCAAGCTTCGCTCTTAACACGTCTCTAATCGCAAAATTGCCATAATATAAGTTCAAATGGAAAGGACCAACCGGAGCCACGATAATAGGAGCCGATACCAACTTCTATCCTTCAACACCGAAACGCATGCAAACACCGCGAGTCAAACTCAAATGGGGATCCTCAACCAGAGATTAGATAACCGCTTTGCAACTGAGAAGTCTTACGAAGCGCCTATAGAATCCAATGTACTATAAAAACTTCGAATCCTTTTACCGATGAGGTGGAGGTAATTCTTTCACCGCTTCCAATCTTCGCCTCCGTCTACCTCTATCTCATTGGAACTGGCGTCCGTACACACTTTCGAGACTCATAAATGGCACTTCTCCCAATTTAGCACTAAATTGGTCTCCTCACATCTTATCAACACTGATCTCAAATTTTCCAAACAGTTATCAAATGAATTGCCCAATACCGAAAAATCATCCATGAAGATTTCGATTGTCTTCTCAACCATGTCGGAGAAATGGCCATCATATCGTTGAAAGGTGCTCCCGCCGCGATTGCATACCCAAAGGGCATCCGCTCGACGCGAATGTCCCATGTGGATGTGAATGTCGCCTCTCTCCCGATCTTCGTGTTATAGCGATTTGATCAGAGTCTAATATCCATCCAAAAGCAATAATATTCACACCGCCAATCGATCCAAAGATCCGATCTAGAAACTAAGAACTGAAATGATCTTTTTCGAAAGGCTCGGTTCAACTTCCGATAATCACTACAAATCCTCCACCTGTAACTCATGCTCGAGAAGGCACATGTTATTCTCGCCTATGACGCTTGTTCCGCCTTCAGTAATTACTCAACTGGATCTCACCTAATGCACTATCCGAAATAGATAAATTTACCCCAGTATCCAACCATTTCAATACCTTCTGACGACTTCTTTCATCTGATCTCACCTCCTCTCGCGCTCCATCAAGGTTTATGCCCATCTTCTAGCAAAATACGATGCATGCACATGGAAGGGCGAATCCCTTTAAACTCCAGCTAAGAGACCACCCAAGCGCATTTTTCTCGGGCCCCCTAAGGACCCTCAATAAATCTCTCTCCTCTAGTCTCACCAAGGACGCCGTAGATGATCAACGTAAGGTAGATGCTTCCTCTTATATATGCATATTTCCAAATGTAGGCAGAGGTTTTGCTCCATCTTCGGGTGGTCAGTTTCAACCAATGGCACCGGCTTACCTTCCTTCACTCAGAGATTCAAGTATTTCCTCCCTATCGGGTCCGAAAGAATCCATCCATTTTACATATTCCTCCGCCTTCGCCATGTTCTCGCACTATTCTACTAGGCTAAATTTCAAAGGGTCAAGAGACCACTTCTGCCAGACACTATAGCCTCTACTATTTCTACCATGAAGCACGATCACTTCTATGATGTCCTTCACAAATCTTCAAACACGTTGAACTTGACTTCACTCCAAGACCTCACCTCCCGCCTCCTCCGAACATCAATCATCGTCTCGCCAGCTCAAGAAATCCGCCTACCTAAGATTATGGGTATTTCTTTATCTTCTTCCATATCTAATACAATGAAATACGCCGGGAAGATAAACTTGTTTAACCTTTACTAAGACATCTTCATTACCCCTCTTGATGCTTCCAAAGATCCGTCGACAAGTCAAGTGACCGTAGCTGGATTCGGCCCCACCTAATCCCAAACGCTTAAAATGGATAAGGGCATGATTAATGTCAAGTAATCTAAATCACGTAGAGCTCTCTCAAAGATAAGATTTCCAATGGCATGGAATAGTGAAATCGCTCGGGTTCTGCTTACGCAAACCAAGTATGGCAATTACATTCGCTTGCTAATCGCTTTAAAATTAAGCCACCTTCTCTCGGTGACGTAATGTCTTTCATAACTTACATACCGGGCATCCGCCTCCAGGCATCAAGAATGGATATCATGTGTAACTTTTAAACACTTCCATGAATTTAGTGAACTCGCCATCCAAATTTTATGCTTCTTAGCGCTGCGGGATATGGAATCAGCGTGGTTATCCTTCGCTTCCGCAGTGCTCGCGCATCAAGCCCGAGGTCGCCTCCGCATGATCATTCGGATCAATGATGACCTTCACCTCTACCTCCTTACAACCTGGGTCAGGCCTGTTTCCAATTCCTTACCACTTCTCAAAGATGACTGCTTAACGTGTTCATTCCCATCTCTTCTCGGTTTATCAATTGCTTGGTAAGGAACCCGTTCGCCTTTCCTCGTCGCAGATTGCCATTTCGCCCATCCTGCATCTCCTAAGTTTCGTGAACCGTGCGGCTTGATTGCTCAATCGAGTGGTCTGCTCGCATATTCGCCGGGTCTCATTCATGAAAGCAGAGTGTGAGGCCGCGCCTGGGCAAGGGCTTCGTTCTAAATCCACCTTTTTCTCGAGAGGTGTTCACTAACTCCTAGCTTGATGGCATATCGTCGATTGTTCCTCCCATCCATACCCTCGATTGTTTTTACCGCTCGATTCGATTATTACGCCACCCTCGGGCCTTACTCTTGATTCCGGCAATTGTTTCCCCATACCGCCCTTCGCTCGTGATTGATTCTGACAACCTCGATACATACCGGGCTTCGCTTCATCAAGTTAGCTTCCCCGATCGATATCTGCGGCTATTTGCCGCCCTCCATGTAATCTACACAACTCCCATGGCCGGGTCTCGTATGGCATTCGCAGCCTTCCTCGCCGTCGAAGTCAATCGGCTTAGTAAGTCAGGCAACATGATTAACTGCATTATTGAGAACCTCATTATCCGTGCCACCCATGGCTTCTACAGTGTATTCTTCTCCTAGCCATTGATTTGTGTCAGTCGCATCTTCCGCACTCTGCTCTGGTCCGTGGTTTTCTTCATTAAGGTTCTCCAAATGAGTAATCACTCGTCTAGTTGCATTCCTCGCACCATTATAGGCAAAAATGGACTCAGATCCATCCTGGTTAGTCCTCGTGATGTGGGCACTTTCGCAGTTCGTGAAACTGGCCCCAGCCTCCGCTGTGCTCTCCCCTCTGGGCACCCAAAAGTATCGATCTCTCGATAAGTCAGGTAATTTTCAAGGGTGTGGAAGAATTTGGTCGAATTTTGCACTAAATCGCTCCATGAGGTAATGGAATCAGTTACGACTTCATAACCAATGTCAGTTCTATCACTCCAGTGAGGAGTGGAAACAAATCTCAACCCGAGTCAAGAATCTATCAGACGATCAGACAGACTTCAAGGAAGTTGGCCAAAAAGCATGTTTGATTCTCATTAAGCAACCCGTGGAACAAGATACCAAGCATCTCCAAAGACCACTCTAACCAAGCTAACGCCCCAACTGCCTTCCTTACAGCCGCCAACAAGAGGTGGTGAGTAAACTCCTTCATGCATGAATGACCATTCCAATGTGATAAACCGCCTGGTGTCATTCTTCCATATCTCATTTCTACCTCTATACCTCGTTGTCTAACGCCAGATCTCGTTCTTCATTATTCTCCATATTGTTAAATTTCTGAGTCGTCTGTTCTCCACTTTTGTTTCCTCATAAAGTTCTTTCTGTTCAGATTCAAATCAGATATTGATCCATCTTGATTTAAGGCATGCATCAATCAATCAACTAATCACACACTTAAATGAATTTGAGATTCAATTCTATCAATATCAGGAATATTAATGAAAAACAAAAATCTGAGTGAAGATCAATTGTTTATTTAACATTTAACTATCTCAATAATCGTTAAAATCTGACAGTTTAATATGGTGTGTAACAAATGCTTTAAAAGAGTACTGCTGCTGGCAATATATATAAATAATACATGAGATTGATCCACGTAAAAAGTTGATCACAGAGATTTGCTTTAAATGAGCTGACCGGGATATACGGTGAACGGAAGGATACGTTGATCACAAATCAAAATCACCAAATTGTTCTACTATTTACTAACAGTCATGCCCCACCACTCAATGATTATTTCTTAAAGGTGATATTATTCTATCATTTTATACTTATTAATTATAGTGATTCTTGTTAAGATAATCTTCTCTAGGTGTATTCGCCATCTCATGAAGAAGAATGAGTAAGATCTCTTTACCCACCGGATTCCAAAATGTTAAATGTAAACTGACTTCACCTTCGATCTGAAGATTCTCATTTTAACAACTCAACTAGTATATCGTCACTAATATCCCCGCATCCTCACCTCTAATCTCTGACTTTAAGAGACTACAATAATGTCATAAACATTACCATGTAATTGATCCACAAGATGTAAAGCGTATGATAATGAATCATAAATCAATGAATAATATAAATTAATAAACTTTAATCCATTCAAACGTGATGTGGTTCAACAATACCCTGTATAGATCTAGAACATAATGAATAAGAAAGTACTAATAAGCCGATATATAAAACATCACTTCTAATATCCAAAAAAGAAGAAAAAATACAAATCACGCTCTTCTTCAAGATCGGGCGTCATCGCTTTCTCCGACTCCGCGCCCGGTTCGCATTTATCTCAATCTGATCCCTTGAATTCGCCCGATTTGCCTTTAATGATTGGCGAGGAGAAACCTACGCCGACAGTCATGACGCCAGAATCGCCGCGACGTCAGGGACATCGCGACGCTGGGCGCCGCCGCGACGCTGCCGCCATCGACTTCTTTATATGTTGACTCAACGTCAAGCGATGGGACGCCGCGACGCTGGATGTCGCGACGCTCCAAACATCCCATGCACTACCGTCACTCAAATTGCTTCAAGAGTCGCCTTCGCAGACCAATTGCACCTCGTATACACAACCATTCCACCTCAACCGTGATTCGTACCACAAAACTACGATTTAAATATAAAAAAACGCCGAAACGTATGGTCCAATGCATAACTGAAAGTGTTTTAGGCTCTCATCAATGCCAATAAAAAATCACACATGACACTCCAAGTGAACTACATACGACTCAATGGACTACATACAAGCTCACTTGAGGCTCTAAACCGACTAAGGTTGTTCGTGGCTCTAACTGCATATGAGAACGATAGGTGAGTGTGACACCCATAGGATAAAATGTAAGTGTTGAGGGAAAAAATTGAGGGTCTACTCTTACTTCCAAGCACACCCTACCATCGGCTGACCAATCTTCCGTTGCGAAGCACCATACATAAACTGGACATGTCAGGAAGGATAGCACGATGGGCTATTTAGCTATGAGTTCTGTGATTCAAAGATAAACCCCGCTTAGCAATAAAGGGACATATATTAGCAGACTTTTTAGCAAAGTTCCCAATGTGTCAGGAACCCTGCACTCCAATCGGTGATCCTTAATGTGAATGGCGCTTCTTGGCAAGTATGTGTGCCTGGTTAAGTTCCGACTGGAGAGCTTCATGGCTTGGAAGCTTGAGCATATCCCAAGAGGTTCAAATGAAAAGGTCGATGCTTTAGCAGCAGTGACCGCATCCCTACTAACCAAAGAAACAATGCTCCTCCCTATCTATTACCAAACGAGTCATCAATCACGCTACCGTGGTAAAATGAGATAAAAGAAGGATATCCTCGATGACCTTAATAAATTACATTTCGAGTCAGAGAACTCTTGGATAGTAGGGTTGAAGCCCATAAGATTCAGCTTCAGACATCTCGATTCTCCCTTGTGAACAGGCAGTTGTATAAACAGTCTCTAGGCGGCCTGTATCTTAAATGCCTTACCACCCAGCAGGGGTAGTGTGCATTGGCGGAACTCCACAAAGGAATATGAGGAAACCATCCAGGCGACCGAACTTTGGAGCACAAGGCCTATACCTAGGGCTACTACTGGCCAACCATGAGGGCAGATGTAGCCGCCTATGTCAAGAAGTGTGATCGTTGCCAAAGGAAAGCTCCTATCTTAAGGGTACCGTCAAAACTGGACTCCACCATACTAACCCTGTGCCCTTCACCCGCAGGAATTGATATAGTCGACCATTACCCACGCCCAAAGACGTAAAAGCTGTTATTGGTAGCAAATGCATCATTTTATCAAATTCAGAAGTCAGTTTCCTGCTTCATCAAAGAGCAAAGATGTCATCCAATTTATATGTGGAGTTAACATCGTCTGTCGGTTCTAATACCACAAATGAGAGCGACTAACTGGCTGGATACATAACGTGCGACATTTATATAGGTTTTGGCCCTCACTTATGTTTTGCTTTTTCATTTTGTGTATAATAGGTGCTTTGACCTTTCTCACTGCTTTTTATGCGTGGAGGTTTTTCTATGTCCCTGCATTTTCATACGGCTGGTTCCGCAGAACAATCGTAGACCATCATCAAGCCGACATAAATACCGCTTCTGAGGCACTGGATAGTTCTAAAGTAAAGAGGACCAGCTGTGGAGGCAGTGGTACTGGTACCACACTTACTGGTATTGGTACCCACATGTAGTGAAGCAATGGTACCAATAATAATATAGCGGTACCGGTAATTCTAAGGCCAGCTGAGTACTGCACTTTTCGTACGGTATTTCAAAGATGCAATTTCTCGCAGGATTTGAGCAGACTTCAATCTTGGTGGCACGCTGGCTCTTCGATCCCCACTAATGTGAGGATTGCATGGCTTCCACTGAGGGAAAAATTAAAGGAGTCTAGACGGTGGTTTTGGCTCTAACCTTTGGAGTGTTTTCTCATATTTTTCTAGCGTTTTCATAGAGTAGAGCACTTAGTTTTCTTCTGATCTTGAGTTTTTAAGCATTTGTAATCTTTTAGTTGGTTATATAACTTGGTGTTTATTGAGAGACTCTGTGTTTTTTGATATCTCAACCTCACTATTGAAGTGTTATTTTTCAATTCTCAATTACTCGTAGTGTTCCAGCAATTATGAATCAATTCTCAGCTTTAATGGAGTTCTAAACCTCCATGATGTATATAACCCGTGGAAATCCCACTCTTCAAGGTAAGAACCTCAACCTCTTTTGTGCTTTTAATGGATTTAGTACGATATCAAACACTTGTGAAAATTCTTCTAAAACCTTAGTTTGGCATTTTCTTGACAACGTGTGAATGAGAGATTCTTGGTACACGTTGTGCTTGATCTCACCTGCAAACTAAGAGTCCAACCAAATCGTCTGAGCAAGCGTTTGAAATCGTTCAAGTATTCTTTGTCTTACATAATCCTTTAAAGTTAAATCCCCCATCGAAGACCATTCATCAATGGCTCCTAGATGAGATTATAAGTGAGAGGTGGGTGTTACCTAGCAATTGTAAGAGCGTAAACCTAAGGATCCGATTATTCGGGCCTCTTCTAGTTTTACAATAGTTTAAGCCAACTGCTTAATAAATCATTCAATCACAACCCTCAGATTTTACTTTAATCGCATATCTACTGGAAAGCAATCCCAAGGGATCACCTCGAAACCACACTTCGTGGAAATGACTCATGATTCTACGTATTATAATGTCACGACATTGGCCTTACTGGGGAATACCAGCACACGAAATGTGACGGGCGACTAACAATGGGGCCACAGCTTGATACAGGTATACAGAAATTTTTACAACGAGTTGAAAGTTAAGAACTTGTATTCAACCCTCGTGCATCACAGCAATGGCCGTGCATAATCATCTAACAACACTCTCCAATGTGCCTTGAAAAGGTCTCGTATTCGGGCCAAAGGGAAAATGGGCAGATGAACTACCATGAGTTTACTGGGCTCATGTATCGACCAATCTACCAACCGGTTGTCGCTGCTGTCTCTTACTTATAGGATGGAGGCTATAATCCCCACAGAAATTGGGATGCCCACACTTCGCACTGGAATTCTTGAAGAGGTTAATGCTGAAGCCGTTACCAAAGACCTAGATATGACAGACGAGCTCCACGAAGCTGTAGCTGTGCACATAACATCATACTAGCAAAGATTGACAAACCTGTAAAACAGGCGGGTAAAACTAAGTACATTCCGAGACAGAGACTTAGTCTTGAGAAGAGTCTTTGAAAACACTGCTAACCCAATAGACGAGAAGTTCCAACCAAATTGAGAAAGGACATACATGGTAGTCCGAGTGGGGGCAGTCGGATCATACGCATTGAATAAGCTAGACGGGACTCCAGTTCCCATAATGTGGAATGCCATGCATCCAAGAGGCATTACCAAATAAAATTTCCTTTAAACGTATTGTTATCAATAAAGATCATCTTCTTGAAATACTACAACTGCTTCCCGCCAAAAGACTAGACTGGTGGGCCTCAAGCCTCTAGCACTCTAAAGACCCGGGGATCAGGTCTATAAGCCTACCGGCACTCTAAAAGACAATACCATGGCTCTAAACCCATCAGACTCTTAAAAGACCAGACCGTGGCTCTAAGCCCACTAGCACTCCTGAACAGCCCACCTGGGGCTCTAAGCACCAAAAGACCAAACCGGTGGCCCCAAGCCTCCTATCACTCTTAAAGACCGTGAATCGTAGCTCTAAGCCCGCTTAGCACTCAAAAGACCAAATTCCGTGGCTTATGTTTACCGGCACTTCAAAAGACCAACCATGGCTCTAAGCCTCCCGGCACTTTCAAGACTAGGATCAGGGCTCTAAGCCCGTCTAAGACTCTCAAAAGACTAGATCATGCCCCAAGCCTAATTGGAACTTTTAAAAGACCGTAATTAAGACTTAAGCTTGCTGCACTCAAAGACCATTGGCTCTGCTCATAGCACTTTCAAAAGACCAGACTGTGACTCTAAGCTTGTTAGCACTTTCAAAAGACCAAACTATGGCTCTAAGCCTACTGGCACTTTGAAAGACCATATTGTGACTAAGGTATTCTCTAACCTAATCAAACTGAAAGAAGTGGAAGAGTTTAAATGAGAGTAACAACACCAGCGCCATGGAACCAAAGGCTACCTTCTAAGCCCTCAGCTTTAATGCCACCTCTAAGGGTTCAAGCACTAAACTCTATCTATCAAAGAGTAAAAAGTCTATAAGGTGTCTTCTACCACAAAATAATGTTGAAAGCCATGAGCAGGTTGTTTACTATTTGAGTAGGTTCCTAAATTCAACATAAATAAGGTATACACCGATTGAGAAGTTATGTTTGGCCCTATACTTTGTATGTATGAAATTGAGACATTACTTGATCAAGTCTCAAGTGTATGTGGTCTCCTAAACAACTTGATGAAATACATGCTAAGCCGGACCTTAATCACCCGACTAATCGAGAAATGGTCCCTTGCTTTGTCAAAATTCACCTTAGTCTATTTTCCACCAAAATCAGTCAATGGGCAAACTTTAGCTAACTTTTTGGCTGATCACCCTTCATTAGAAATCAAACCATAAAAGGATATGGAATTAAGGATATATGAAGTAGAATGACGACCTTGGGTTCTTAAGATTGATGGTTCTAAGACGTAGAATTCCACTAGAGCTGGGATAGTAATCATCTCACTAAGAGGGATAAAGACTACCCTATCTTTCAACTTGACTTTCAAGTGCACCAACAATCAAGCAAATATGATTAGTGATTGGTTTGAAGATCGTGGTCGAACTTGGAGCACAAAAGGCATACATCATTAGGGACTCCCAATTAGTGCTTTGGCTAACATAGGAATATAAATGCAATAACTTATTGTTAGCTCCTTATTATACTGCATCCACTCAATTGTTAGATTCTTTCCACTCGTGGATTTTGAATACGTTCCTAGGGAATCTAATTGGGAAGCGAATGAGCTAGCACAAGTAGCCTCAAGTGTGAAGATGAGCGAAGAATTGACTCATGCTCACTATGGTAGAAAGAAGAATCATCCTCAATTTAAGAAAGGGGGATCAGACAGAAGTCATTGCATAAATGCAATGTAAAGGACACCGGGAGAATTAATATCAGAGAGTATTTAGAAGACCCTAACAGGTAGGTCTCCCATAGGGTGAAAGTTCAATCATAGAACTTTTCATCTCACCAAGGGGAATCTATGGTAAAATGACCCGATAGGTTATCAAGCAGATGCCTATCCTTCCCAGGAAGAATGGAAGTGATGAAGCAAGTTCATGAAGAGGTCTGTAAAGCCCATCAAGCCGGGATATTAAAAAAAAAAAAAAAAGAATATCTGATGGCTAATTAGGAGACATCACTATTTTTAGCCAACCATCCTAAGTGACGACCTCACTATTGATTCGTGATGCAAGAGGCTGTGCCATAATCAACAAAATTTATAACCTATTTCCTCCTACGCCATAGCATAGCTTAATAAGTGCATAAAGGCTCTAGGGCTGAACATGTGGATGGGTTTTCTTCATGTAAATGACTATGAGCTGGCTCAAAAGGTGAATTTCACTTTAGATTAGGGGTGTTGTAAAAACAAAGGGAGGTGAAATGGTTTGTGATCAAAATAAACTCGAAATAAAATATGAAAATAAACTCAAGCATCGGGCTACCGGCTGAGGTCCTAAGATAAATTAGAGGTTCTGTCCTTTCCTCATTGGGAGTGATGACCTATAGTCATTTCCCCAACCGATCTTCATTTGTCCAAGCAAAACTAACCCTAATAATTTTCAAATATAGAATTTCATTGACATTAATGCTCCCGATGCTGAAAGTATATCCTAAATCTACCCTACAAGAACTAATAGAAGGCAACTAATGAATCTCAAAGTGGATCTGCAAGTAATGGGCATCCATTGAACCCTAAAGCTTGCCAAATACAGGTTAACTGGCTGAAGACAAGAGATTTAAACTCAGGAACGAGAGATAAACATAAATGATAATAATCGCTTGCATTAAAAAACAAGAGAACTAACCTTTACCTCTCAAAACCCTAGTCTAGCAGTCTCTCCTCTTCAAGGATGGAGGGGGTTTATCAACCATCCCTTGAGTTGTCATCCCTAAGGGGTGTTTCAGAGTCTGAGAAAGTGGAAGAAAAAGGAGAGAAAATGAAGCAAAGAAAAGCTGAAAACTCCCGCCAAAGAATATGTATTCAGCAAAGCAAAAATCAAGATGTCTCTACAAGATTTGGTTTGAGCTTATATAGTGCTCAAATAAGCAAAAATACAAAAATACCCTTAATACCCATAATACATGAAGGGAAAAATTGGAAAAATCACAAAAAAATGGAGTCAAACGGGGGTCAACGGAGTAGAAACCAAAAATTGTAGGAAGCAACTTTCAGACTTAATAAAATTTTCGCAGACTCGCTTTCACAAAATTCGCTCAAACTTCTCAGATTTCTTCATTTTCTCGCTTCTACTCTCTTTCCTTTCCTTCTCGACCGCAATGCCGAAGTTCACCAATTCTTCGCTTGGATCGACCAACAAATTTGGCATAAATAGCCGGTAAAAACTATAAAATTAGTCACAAACGCGACCGTAGAATACCTAGACCTTAATGCAAATCGGGTTAATCTCATTGATTAGCACTCAAAACCCGAGAAAAATTCTAATTTATGAAAAAGGTAAATGGAAAATTTCAAAGAAAAACTCTAAATTTTTCTTAGATCTTGATGATGAAACTGACTTCACCGCTGGAATAGTCTCGCAACATAGCTACTCACGCCGACTCTCATTCTCGAATTCCGAGACAATCTAATTCACATTTTCGAGCAATGAGGGAAGTGACACTCTCGAGCAATTGAGTGACTCAAGATGAGACACGTGTCAATCTATGAGTAAGTCAAACAATGAGCTCAAGAATGGGCTATGGGTGACATGTGGCATCATGGCATTGGAGGGAAATCCATGGTAGATGGATAAGAGGATAAGGTGAAATCTTAAGAGCCAATGAAAATTGGGACATACGCTGCAAGTGAGAGATTGCTCTCGCCCACCTCACTTTCAACAAGGATAGAGAAACAAAAAAAGAGAGCGTAAAAGAAAGAGGAAGAAAAAGTGAGAGTTTTAGAGAGACTCCACCTTCCTCTAAATTTTCCCGACGACCTGACCGACAAATACCAAAGTGAGTAAGAGGAAGAGTTCATCCTCACTCAAGAAGGGCTTGTGATAGAGATCGAAGTTGGGGAGTTTTGAAAAAAAACTCCAAGAGGTAGGTCTTCTCCTACTTTGGTTACTTTCTACCCTAAGGGTTGTGTGGTGGTTGTTTAGCCCTAAGGGGAATGTTTGGTTGTATTTTGAACCATGAGAAGCTGCCACATTAGGTAGTACATTAACCTAATTCAGAACTAGTTTTTTGGGCAGGAACAAAGGGATTTTGGTAGTGAGTCCTTCAGGTAAATTGTAGCCACATCAGTGAACTTGATGTTAGACTTTGAATTTCAACCTGACCCTACCTAAGTCATGGTTCTGTTTAATTCCGAACAAAGAAATGGGAATACCACTCTGGCCACTAGGTTAAGGCCACCACTACCGGGTCACAATAATTTTGCCTACCGGGTCAAGGCCATCTCGGCCCCGCTAGGCTGGCGCCACCGCCGACCAGGCTGGGCGCCCCACCCCTAGCCCGCTATTAAGGCCACCGCCGACCGGTCAAGGGCCACTTGCCGACCGTCATACATCACGGCCAAAGTTTCAGTTAACGGGCCGGATCTGGGTCATCCCGGACGGTTCACTCCTGACAAAGGGCTATCCTGGCCAAGAATAAATTTTGAACCAATTCCTGATTGTGCACTGTCCGATCGAGTTAGTCACTGGATGGGGTCACCTCTGACCGTTCACCCAGGACGGCGGTCGTCTAACCTGGTTAGCCCTACCGATGGGGTCACTCCTAGACAGTTCACCCTGCATCAGTTCACTCCTCGATGGATGTCCGAGCCACGGAAAGGGACATTCGGGCGTGTAGGCTATCCTCGTAAGGTCATGTTTAGGTCATGTGTGACCTCCAACTTCGAAGGTCATAACTTTCTCGGCCCGAACTCCGATTCAGTGTTCTCGACTCCATGGAAAGCCCATCGAGTCGCTTTCCAGATGGATAACCTCGAGGCAGTGGGTTTTGACCTGGCTGGAAAGGGGCGTCCGGGAAAGTAAGGTAGGTTGTCCAAGGTCATGGTGATGGTGGACAGCACAATCTGGCAAAGCTAGTGGATGGCCATTAGGTCAAGGTGGTTATGGCTCATGAATAACATGCAAGCAGAATAAGGACATGTTAATGTATGTCGCGATGATATATTAACATGGTTGTACGAAGGAGAATTATATGTATTAATTATAATTATCCATTTATGTTGAGGAATGCATGCTTAAACTCGTTGAATAAAATGGTTTGGAATTGATGCACTCGAATATAAATGTCCAAATGATTCATGGTATTTAATATGGTTCAGCATAAAAGGATGGTTATATATATACATTCAGTATAATAGCATTGTGAACAAATGTAAAAACATCGATATGATTAGAGGGTGTATGCATGGCTGGATCAGCACTATGTTGAGGTTCAATGGGGTGTCATGGGTATGACAGCCAGGATCAACACTCAGAGGCGGTGTCGATTATTGCCCGCGAGCGGGACAAAATTCCAAATGAGTCACACTTTGAAAGAAAATAAAAATTAAATATAAGTGTGTTGTATAGCAATGGGGAGATCCTCTGCGTGAAAGACCCAAATTTTATTGAGGTTAGATACATCACCGACAGGAAAGCCCGCCAAAATGTCTGAAAGCGTGCACGAACTCCTAGTGAAACTCTACAAATACATAGCACACGAAATTTGATCAAATCTAATGAATATTGAGGTTTTCCTAATGGGTTACAAATTTTAAAACAGCACTTTGTTTTAAAAAAATACATTGTTGAAATAAATGACGATTGGTTTTTCACACTCGCATAGGTACCGTGAGGGAGCTGGAGTGACTCGAGATATGGGCATGATGACATTTCATGCATGACATATGACATTCATGTGTAGACATTTACTTGAATGTGTGCTTACGTATGACCACGTATGTGCACTTAGGTGGGGAGTAACCCTAGGATTATCACCACGTGGCTTCGTCACCCAAATGTGGACCCCTTTAGGTACATTAAGAAGACTCGCCTCCTTCGAAATGAGCATGAAGAAGGCCGGGTTGTGGCCTTGAGAAATATTTTGTAAAATATATTAGAACAATGTGGTTTCATATATTGCATGTAAAGGGTTGTACATTAAACTCTTGTATAAAAAAAAAAAAAAGACTTCAATTCGGGCGCCACAAGTACACAAAATCAAGCCTAAAACCTACAAAAATAAGGCTCAAAATAGCACTTTTTGGTCACTAATCACTCCTCCCAATCGATACATTGCTAGTCCCTTAGCAATGAAAGAAAGAAAGAAAGAGCAAACAAAATAATAACAAAATTATGTTCTCAAAAATGGTATTTTAAAAAGTATGTTGATGAGTAATGCCTAACCCTCAATGAGAATCACCAAAACCTTCCCAATAACCATCACGAGAAAGTGAATGCCATACAAAATTTAGCATCAAAAGAGTTTCCTTCTCTAGAGAATCAACCTAGAATTTCCACAAAAATCTAAGTGTTCATATGATTAGTTTTCAACAATAAACTGCCAAACCGCACTCCCCCCCCCCCCAAACCAAGCTATTGCCCCAACCTAGTACACTAACCGACCTAAATAGATCAAGATCCATTCTTATTTCACAATTCTTTTTGTGTTGCAGGGTGCAATGTTGAGGAATTGACCTCACCAAAGTCCATGTAACGGGGATCTACTAATGACTCCCAACCAATTAAGGCTTAGGGCATCAAGTCATAAGGATTTTTCAACCACAAACTCTTTAGGTTCCACCTCGGACTTCGAATGACTTGGAGACTCCAGCACCTACAACTTGTTAGACCTCACCTATCCACCCATGTAGCGAGCACTAAGTCTGCGGGCTCAAACCGCCTGGCTTAGGCACCCGGCTTTAAAGATTCTCGCTATATACCCTGACCGTGCTCGTGCTCTCAAGCAAAGCGCTGTAATTTTCTTCTTTTTCTTTTTCTTTTCTTTTTCTTTTTCTCTTCTTTTTATTTTAGAAGACTCATTGGCCTTCTTTTCCTAGGGGCCCTTAACCTATTGAAGGTAGTAAATGAAACTAGGATAGGCTTTTGTAAAATTCTGTGGGAGGTTGTGCGCTTTTCAAATCTTAGTCAAACCTTATGTGCACAAGGTGTGGGTAAGCTAGAGGTGGAAGAAAAAGGGCTGGAAAGCACTAAGAATTTAATCGATCATCCGCTTTAATTAAGCATGGAATCAATCTAACATCAACAACATCGACAATGTTTCAATTTTCAAACCGTGCTGCAAAACACAAAAAAGGTGTACTCGCAAACTCAGAGAAAGCAGGAGTCAGATGGTATGTATAAAAGATATATGGCTATATTTTCACTATATAAAAAACTAAAAGCTTCACAACCAAAATAAACAACTACACAAACAAAAACTAAACAGCAAGTCATTAAACTTCACAAAAAAACTCGTCAGACAGCAACAAAACATAAATGTAAAAGCCACTTCCTTCGCTAACTCTCCCCCCAACAAATGTCACATTGTCCTCAATGGGGCTCGGATTGGAAAGTTAGAGAGGGAAGTGTTACCTCTTCAATGGTGAGCAGCTGGTGGTATGTCATCCTCTGCATGGGCAAGCTGAGGAGTTGTTGATGAAGCTGGAGGAGAATCATTGCCGCTGAGGATGATCCGCGAGGCCTGGTAGGTACCGATGGAGAGGATGTGGAGGCAGCCCAGTGACTCAATCCGCCTGCTGATGGCATGGCTCCGCGCGCGAGGTGGTCTGAGCGATGGCGGCCTCTGTGTGTCATCCTCTCAACTAAGGCTTATGGGAAATCGTAAAGATGCGATACGCTAATAAGCAAAGCATCGATTCATAATAGCGAAAATCCTTGAAAGGAGCATGATAAGGCCAAGCCGCGGAGGCGCGAATGTAATTAGGTCCAACCGACTGTGAGGGAGCCGGAGGCACGTCAGGAGGTGCAGAGGATGCCCTAGCGACGTAGTAATGGCAAAGATCATTGAGCCGCAGAGTGGTGCACTCGACCGTATCCTCCGCGACGGTCAATCGTATTATCCCCGCCTATAATCTGGCGAGGTTCTGAGCACGTGGCGGCGATGCCACCTATCAATGCGGCGAGTTAGCCTCTAATACAAGGTCATCAATTCCAGCTCAACAGGAATGTACTAATCTTCAGAGGTAGCAGATATAGTGCATGTAATCGTAGGGGCGATACAAGCACTAAGTGTCATATCAGAATATTTGGGAGTTGTTATTCAGATTGGTTCTGTGGAAATGATAAATCGATGAACCCTAATCACACAGTACAAGGGTAAAATTGTAATTGATCAAATGGGACATGAAGGGCATAATCAAAGAAGATAGTATGCCAAAGTATAAATAATACAAGTTGATTTCAAATATTAAAGAGACCAAGGATCTATTTGTAATTAAAGGAAAGATTAGAATATAAAAAAGGTGAGACAAACCAAAACTTATTTCTTGTCTCAAATTACAAAGTAACCCAGAGGCGAGAAGAAAGGAGAAAAGAAGAGGAAGAGAAGGAAGATGAGGAAGGAGAAGGAGACAGCTGCATGTTTTCATTTTTAAATCAAGTGTATTTTCTTGATTCCTAAGGTTTCGTATGAGATTAGTTATGCCCGGTCTAGGTTTTGGGAGAGATCATCCTAACTCCTAGAATTTTGTGGGCAAAATCCTAATCGTATAGAATAAACATGGAAGCCATCATAATTCTATGGTTTGGAAGGAATCATGAATTTTAAGTTGAATTTTAGATTTTTACCTAGGGTTTTGTTGTATGGAGTTCCAAACCACCAATACAAGGTTATGGGAGGGTTTCTGATGAATTCATGTTGATTATTGAGGTAAAACTGAATGGAGAAGTTGTATGAGGAAAGATGGTACCAAAAGAGGGAAAAAGAAGCAACTGGCAAATCGTATGGTACCCTGCATCACATCAGAGTGGTAAATTTACCACCCAACAAAACCGAAGTGGTATTGGTACCGGCGTGCTGAAACCTGCACTCACCATTACAGAATGGTTGGGTACCAGATCAAACAAAGTGGTACTCGATACCATAGTGTCCAAAATGCCCGTAATGTGATTTCGCATAGTTGCTTCCAAAATCATACACCGTTAGTATAGGAACCCCAAATGAAATTACTAAAAGAGTTTCAAAGAAGATTGAACTCAATGAAAACGTATACATCTCACGTTTCTAGCTGCTGTAATATCTACTGAAAGACTAAGTCTAGGAAGCACGGAAATACGCCATACGAGTTGCATTAATACGAGCGTATTCGCTTGAGTGTGTAGGCTAAAAGTAAAGGCGTGAAAGTAGTGGAGTTGTACGTTTCAAGTTTTGGGAAACAAAGAGGAGTGTTCTAAACCTATTTTTCAAATACTAGAGTATTATTATTATAAAATGTGTTACACTGGTATTTAATGGTTTTGAATTGTTAAACCATGTTCAAGCAAGCAATGAGATTTAGCAATCAAACAAAATGGTTTTGATTTAAACCATATGTGAAAAGCAAATAAGTAATGGTTTTGATGTATTCAACCATACTTTTAAAAAGAAGACCGGTTTTCAATTGTAAACCATATTTCAAAGAGCAAGCAAGCAAGCAAACAAAAGTCTATTTTGTAAAACAGCCCAACCAAAATCCCTACCAAGCAAGCATACCACGAGGTATTCCGACGTGCGCTGTGGTGTTAGGGATATCATTCATGATTTAGATTTGCCCGGCTCAAGAAACTTAGTTCACATCATGCATTTAAAGGAGATCGTGGCACGATCGAGTATATAGTGGTTAGAGCTCTAACTAAATTATGGTGATGGAGACCTGTGTCAATTCCACCATATTTAACGGAAGGTGATGTGGGGCCATGCCCTTCCACTCCAGGTGATGCGAACCTGTGTCCTTCCACTGCACCGTCGATACAGTTCCCGTGTTCACTAGTGGTACAAGAAGTAGGGAGTTTCCAGCGGGTTTATGATTTATAAGAATGTTTTATACATTTTTGAAAATCAACCACTAGTACTGGAGCCTGTGCTCCCATGTTTGCTTTAAAGAATCTGGCTGAGCTCTGTGCCCTGCTTTTATTTCAAAACAAACTGCTTCCAGCTCCTATTTAGATTTTACAACGGTTGAGCCTGGAGTTCCCGCTTATTTCAAAGCAAGCGGTTGAGCCGAGGCTCGTGTTTATAAAAGTTTTATAAACTTTTAAGCGAAGATTTGAGAAAAGTTTTATAAACTTTTAAAGCAAAAGATTTGAGAAAAGTTTATAAACTTTTAAAGCGAAGATTTGAAGAAGTTTTATAAACTTTAAACAAGATATTGAGAAAAGTTTAGAAACTTTTAATGCAAAATGTAACCAGCCCGAAGTTTATAGAAAAGTTTATAAACTTTCAAAGCAAGCAAGTATAAAAAGTTTTGGAAACTTTTTAAGAAGCGAGCAAAGCAAGCAAGGCTGAAATGGCTTGTAAAAGAGAGTTTTATAGTTTTGAGATGTTTTCAGAAAAAAGCCAACATTTTTAGAAAGCATACACTCATTGAGCTCGTTTAGCTCATTATTTTCCTGTTTTAAAAACTATTTTCCAAGGGCAGTGCAGTAGGATTATTTGGAGCAAAATAGGAGTCTCCTGACTTTAGTATCAGTGCTGTGTATTAATAATCTTTTGTAAGAAAACACTTTGAATTTGTATAATGGAACATATGTATGTACATAAGGTAGTTGTGAAAATGTGTGGAGCTTGAGGCTCTTTTGAAAGAATGTTGTTGGTTGCCATAATTGAAATAGTGTAAATTGTGTATATAGGATTTGGAACATGTCCTTTATGCAGCCTATATGCTGCCGAGATTTTTTACCAAATCATAGGTTGAAAAAGGGAAAAAAAATTTATACGAGGATTAAGTAAGCAAGACGGCCGCTTCCGCGGGGAATTTCCTGAGTGGGTTAGAGTAGCGGTGGGGATTTTGTGGGGTGCTTGGCTTACACCCGCCGCTGGAGAGGGGTGGGGGTGTGACAAGGAAAACCCATATGCTCTAACACCTAGCATAATAGCCTCGAAAACAGGAGAGGTAATGATTCAGCCCGAGTCAGGTTCCTGTGGTGGACCTTGTCCTGAAATTAGACGAGGATGTCGTAAGAAAAGCTCACAAAAATTTGAACCAAAACAACCGGATATACAATATAAAGCTTCGAGAATAGCTCCTCTTAGATTTATGCGGTATGTTGGAGTGGAAGGTTGGACCCCGATATATGGTCGATGGAGCATACTCGGGGGAAGCTATCTCGGAGAAAAAATATAGACCTCTTTGTTACGTCTGCGGATGTGCTCTGAACCATCTCCTAGGCAATGGGTGGGGCCATGGCACGTAGTCATAGAGTTAGCTAGGATATGGAAATGGAATCTTTGAGTGCAATATCGGGGCTTGAAGTGTCCCTCGCAACCATCAATCAAAAATGGATATGATGGGATGAAATTGCTCTCTGGATGTCATGGTATGAGTAGAACTCGATGACCGCGAGGGTAGAAAAAGCAGGCACGAGGTCATAAAGGCTCCGAGTACCGGCTTGCCTAAGCCTCATGGAATCTACGGGCTGGGATCGGTGTAAAGCTAGAAAATCATAATATATGTCTCATAATGCACTTCCCTGGTACTGTAATATGAATTACCTGTAATGGTGCAATGGAAGAAGGGGCATCGGATAATAGAAGCAGGGGACAGATTCGGGGGTAGGTCATCAATTGGACCCTGAACATGTGGGGAATGGGGCTCTTGTGGCCTTGAACTAGATGACTCGCCCGGGTCCGAAGTCCGGGCCCTGGTTGGAGGTGGGACCCTCCGGGATGGCCGCGGGTGAGAAGGAGATGGCGGAGTAGGCCCAACTTGTGTATCATACCTGCGATGTCTGCGGGGTAGTAGGAAACGAGGAGCATGAGATGCAACAGCCGTGCGACGGCGGGGAGTGCTGCCGGCGGCAAGGGGTTGAGAGGAAGGGCGCACCCGAGGCCTAAAATTGTGCGCTCCACGGGTCCTGGCCACGCTTGGATTAGGGATGAGATGGAAAGGGTGGAGGATTTCTACTACACTTGTAAAACAAAAACTCTAAAAAAAAAAAAAGTGAGAATGTGCATAAGAGAATGAGAATATGCAGTCATAACTAAGCTACAACTAAAACATGGAATAAACCAAATAAAATTCATTAAACACAAAAAAAATGGAGTGGCATTTCAGTCTTAGTGGAGACCAAGCCAACTTAGAGTATCCTGTTGAATTTATGAAGGGTCAAGGAGGGGGATCTCCTCCTTGTTTGCTGCGAACTGTGCTTACATATGGCTTTATCCTCTGCCCATTGACTTTGAATATTATGTTGTCCTTGAAATTGAGCAGGTCCACTGATCCATTACAATGAACAGTGGATGATGAATGGACCAGTCCATCTTGACGAGCTTGCGGAAGAGTGTAACGGAGTCATAAAGCGACGCAGTGCCTTGTTTGAAGTTTTTCGGGGTATTAGCCCCAAGTCATGCCACTTCTTTAATTTGTCTTTTGCAATCTTCGAGGTTGGAAGTAGGAATCATTTCTCGACTCTTGGCTTCCGATATCAAGGAGCCTTTTCAGAGGCGTTCTTCCCATATCGGGTTCATCTTTTGTCATTTCCATACGTACCCTTATACTCAATTTCCATGGCGGGTGACCGTCACGGCCGCCTAAGCTATAGGCGATGAGGGGACATACCAAGGATGGTCTTGTATGTTGTTCTATATGCCCACAAGGAATCCAGAAGCTTGAGAGACCAGTCCTTTATGTTGGAGCTCACCACTTTCATCAATATTGTTTTGATTTCCCTATTGGCGAGCTCAACTTGACCACTAGTTTGAGGATGGTAAGGGGTGGCCACTTTGTGCTTTACACCATACTTCGCTAGGAGGTTCTCAAATGGTTTGTTGTAAAAATGTGAACCTCCATCACTGATTATGGCCTTGGGGACCCCAAATCTAGAGAAGATGTTCTCCATCAGGAATTTCAACACCACTCTACGTAGTGCTTGCTCTGCGAGGCATTGCTTGACTCATTTAGGCCGTAGTCGACTCCTTGAAAATGTAGGCTGTGCTCCAAGCCGTGAAGGAATGGTCAGCAATAAAGTCGATACCCCAAACATTGAACAATCAACTACCAAGATGGGTTCGGGGCATCATGTGACAATGAGGAGAGATTTTCCCCCGATCTTTGGCATTTTATCGCATTCCACACGCATATGGTGTGAGCATCCTTGAAAGAAGACCAATAAAACAGGATTATAGCACCTTCATGGAAGTTTTATGGGGAAGCAAAATGGCCTCCACATGCATTCTCATGGCGATGGTTGAGTATCCCTTCTTGTTCTCCCTTAGGCACACATCTTCTGATTATCTTGTCAGCACATTATTTGTACAAGAAGGGCTCTTCCCAATAGTATGAGTGAATTTTTGTGAAGAAGAACTTCCTGTCTTATGCCTTCTAGTCTGCTGGTAAATCTCCTGTTGCCAAGAAATTGGCAATGTGAGCATACCATGGGGCATTTTCCACTAGCAACAAGGACTCCTCAGGAAACTCATCATTAATTGGAGGGTTGTGGGTGTTGTGTGCTATGGTTAGTCACGAGAGATGATCCGCAACAACATTCTCCACCCCCTTTTTATCCTTGATCTACAGGTTGAATTCTTGAAGGAGGAGGACCCACCTAATAAGTGCTTGGGTTTTGCTTGGTGAGAAAGGTACTTTAAGGCCCAGAATGAGTGCAGTGAAGATTCACGATGTCGACCCTACCAGTATGCACGAAATTTGTCGAGGCATAGACCCGCGTGACTCTTTCTCTATGGTGGTGTAATTCCTTTGTGCCTCGTTCAACGTTTTGCTTGCATAGTAAACCACATAAGATTTTCCTTCTTCTCTCTACCCGAGAACTGCTCCAATGGCGAGCTCGTTTGCATTGCACATAACCTCGAAGGTAACTTCCATTTGAGACTCTCACTGTGGTGCGTGGTTTAAGTAGGCCTTGAGCTCCTCAAAGCTCTTATGGCAATCTTCATCCAAAACGAATTTGGCATCCTTCTCTAGTGGCTTATAAAGAGGCTTGGCAATTTTTGAAAAATCCTTAATGAACCTCCTGTAAAGCACATGCCCTAAGAATTGCCTCTGATCTTACATTCGTAGGAGAAAGTGGATTTCCAAATCGGTTAATTTTTCTTATCAACCCCAATTCCTTTGTTGGAAATAATATGTCCCAACACAATTTTCTGGTTGACCATAAAATGGCATTTTTCCCAATTCAATATCAAGTTCTTCTCAATACATCCATGCAGGATTGTTTCCAAGTTGATCAAGCATTCTTCGAAGCTCCCTCCATAAACTGTAATATCATCCATAGCAGGCTTCCATAATGCGCTCACAAATCATGAGATATACTAGCGCCATCCTTTGGAATGTGGCAGGGGCATTACACAGGCCAAAGGGAATCCTCCTGTATGCATATGTGTCAAATGGGCAGGTGAAGGTGGTCTTCTCCTGGTCTCCTGCAGCAATCTCAATCTGGAAGTAGCCTGAATAGCCATCCAGGAAGTAGTAAAAGGGTTGGCCGGAAATTCTTTCGAGAAGCTAGTCCATGAAGGGTAGAGAGAAGTGATCCTTTCTTATCACCTCATTGGATGTACGTAATCAATACATGCCCTCACAGCTGTTGTCTTTAGGTGGGCATTCTCTCCTTCTCATTATGCTATGTGGTGCCTCCAGTTGTTTTGCTTTAACTGTAGGTTGGACTCACCCAGTCTTCATCGGATATGGGAGTAAGTGTCTGAAGCATGTGATTTAGGACTTCTACAAGTACCACCTCCACGCATGTGAGGATTCAATCTCCTCTGTTTTGCCCTTATACGATTTTAGTTCCTTCTCCCAAATAGATGATATTATTACCATTGATGGGCTAATTCCCTTTAGGTTAGTGATATTCAAATAACAACATTCTCCCAAGGATGTCCATTAAGAATTTGTTTTCCTACTGAAATCTTGACGGGGAGGATATGACCCTTTGGCGACGCCCATGTTCTTCTAAGTATGCATATTTGATTCGCAGTGGGGCTTGAGTCCTCTTTTGAGGCTCATTGATTCCTTCCTCCATCAACGAAAGTGAGATTTTCTTCCTTCTTTCTCCATAGCTCTGCATTATACAAGTCTTGGGTTCCTGCGGCTCTTGAACTTGCTTAGATAATTCCTCAATCGACACATCCACACGAATTCACTAGCACATCGAAGCTTGTTCTATAGGATAGTGTCAATTTTGCAAGCCTCCTTTAGACCCTCTTCCACTAGTTGCATATGCTTTTTGCTCAAGTGGAAGATATTGAAACTCAGGTCATGTTCCCCCAGATATGTAAGTTGCATAACTCCATTTCGGAAATTAATGATTGCATTAGAGGTGGCTAAGAATGGTCTTCCGAGGATGATAGGCACATAATTAGTCCCCACTACAACCGGTTCTATATCAAGCACAACAAAGTCTGGGATGATGAATTTTGTCACTTAATATTAAAACATCCTCCCTGATGCCCTTTGGTATTTTTATGGATCTATTTACGGAGACGATGTGATGGAAGTGGGCTTAAGCTATCTAAATGACCTTATACAACGAATAAAATGACGGGTTGATACTTGGCTCCCAAGTCTAGCGGTGCCTTTTCTACACAAGTGCCTCAGTATTTATCGAGATGGTAGGGCGGCAGGATCTTTTGTATTTTCTGGATGTCTTGGACAGTGACGTGGCATTGTGGAGAGCATTCTTATCAACATTTAACCCTCTCTTTTCACTCTGCTGAAACCATGAAAATTTTGCATAGTTGTTTTGTTTGATCAATGTCTGGCGGGAGATGTTGGAGGCCTTATAAGGCTTCCACAGATCTCTGACAGTTGATGAGCCTTCCTTATTTTTTGGTGGCAGAGGAAAGGTGGGAGATTAGTAGCTTCATTATTTGCATCTTCTTAATCTTCAACTCTGGGTTCAATACTTTTTGCACTCTTATCTTCTCATATTTGGGTTTAGGAATTTGATTGCTCAACTCCTTTCCACTTCTCAAGTGATCAACATGACTTCATCTATCCTGGAAGTTGGTTAAACAGAAGATCTCGATTCATGCACTTCCACGGGGATTAAATTTGTCTAGGAAGGGAGGCCTTCGCTTTTCTGCACTTGCGGATTGGTTAGTCAACCTTGAAATTGAACACTCTGAGGGTGTGAACTTTTAAGCCATTTCGTTTTGGAAACCCATCCGTGCATTTTATTAAGAGTGCTCCTCACAGTGTTGATTCTCTACAGTGGCTGGACAGTCGTTTGTTTTAATCTTCTTGCATTGAGTGATTGTTAATTTTTTTGTATCATAAGAAATTTCTACTAATAACTTATCAGTTCAAGATAGCATCATTTTAGATGAGGATGAATGAGTGTTGTGATTAGATAAGATACATTGTTGTTTATGCTTTTGGTACATAGTGGAGATTTTAAATATCCGGAAGATTGGATCAGTTTCCTCTGATCAAAGTTATATCATATTAATATTCAAACATGTTGGTGAACTATGTTTCTTTGTTAACTACTCAATATCATATCTCCTTCAAGAGCGTTGAACATTCTTCTCTTGATGATCAATGTTGAAAATAGTGGATATATCTGGAGTACTAACTATTACCATATATGTTTTCTGTTTTCTGTTTCCTCATTTAGCTAAAGTGGATGTTTGCTTACTATTATTTCATATCTCCAGAAAGTGGTGACCATACCTTTAAATTGTTGGAGTATCATCTCTGGAGATCTCTGGTTTAGTTTTCATCCATGCTTTGGATCTCTGAGCCAGACTATGGGAATCATGGCATATGGTTTTCACTGTGAAGTCCTCACATAGTTAACTGGCCTTTATGATGGGGAACACCATCATAAAAATCTCAGTTATTGGCGACCATATGTCAAACATGACAGAAGGCGAACTTATTGATTAATCTGCCTTTGACGATGATTCTCATTTTCGTGGTACGCAAGGTGTAGTAAATCTTCCTATTCAAGAAATTGTTGGTTTTGTGTGTGGGAAATTTTTTAAAGGAATTCTTTGCAGCCCACCAATTCTAATGGATATGAGCTCAAAGATTGATATTGCCTTGTCAACTAAAGATGTGGAAAGCTTGACCTGTGAGTCCATATGTGACACCTCTTAATGCAGATTCATAGCTGGATATTAAAAGTATGTGTAGTTTTCCATTTTCCATTTCTGGAAGTTGACAGAGGCTCAAGTGGGAATAAGCAGTCGTCTTCCCTATGGAGGCTGTGTGTGGTGAACACCGCTTGGAGGATGTATGGTCTCAGTGGTCCATATGCGTTGGGATATCCCGTGAAGACCCACATTGGCTTCTTGTTCCTTAGGTGGAGGCTGCATCGACGGCCCAATGTATGCTCCTTCACGGCCCTACGTTCTTCAATAAGACACTACTCCTTTCTGTCTGCTGTTGTGAACACCATCGGGTGTTTTTAACTCTAACAGCAGACCACAGTAATGGTAAAAAACAAGTAGGCTTGCCAAAAAGGACAATCATGTAAAAAAGTCTGTTTTTATATTTTAGTGGAAGTAATATCAAAAATCCATGCTTTTTCACATGATCTGACTCACGAAAATATAGAAGTATATCTTGATATGTTTATGTGGGTAAACCCTGGCAATAAATCAGATAGATAATAATTATCTCTAGTTGCTCCCATTTGCATTTGCATGTACTCTTGTTTCTTGAGTATCATTTTTTCTTTTTTTTGTTTCTAATTTGGTCCATACAGAGTTCACTCGATATCTTTGACACTTTTCTTGAAATGCTATATGAGATTTGAGTGAAACAGTGATACATTATCTATAACAATAAAGCATGGATCATTATTTTTCTCATTCTCAAAATGTTTCTTGGGGACATTGGACCAGTCTTGAAACTATCACTTTCCGATGTTGAGCAACAACAGTGTTTCAATCTTTCATCTATGGAAATATCTCTACAAATCTATGATCTGGTTCTTAATGACAGACCTAAATATTCTGGTATGTATCTACAAAAGATCTTTGTGCTGCTTGTAAGAGACTTCCACCTGTTTTATGACAAATGGTTTAGAGAAAATTGTTTCACCTCATGCATCTTGAATCTTATCATTGGAGTTATAAATAAATCATCATCCTCTTTATGTAAGTTCAAAGAAACAAAATCTTTTCCACACTCTTTATAGTGCTAAATGTGAATATGTCTTCAAATCAATGAGATATCACATCATGGAATTTCAAATACCATTGACGAAGCTTGTTTCAATCCGTAAAGTATAGTTTCTTATGCTTACATACTAAATGCTCACCTTGACTAGAGGAGAAATCTTTCAGGTTCTTTCATATGAATATCTTCCTCTAATTCCCCATTGAGAAAATTTGTTTTCCCACATCCATTTGTTGCAACTCAAAGTCAAAATCTGCAACTAATGCTAAAATTATACGAATGGAATCTTTCAGGTTGAACTGTTCATGTGACCTCGTGTGTTGTTGTGTGCTATTTGTGTAATTCTTTGGGTGGGTCCAAGATGGACTACCGAATCATTTATTAGCTCATGTGAGTTGATTTTTGGTCTTATTTCTATGAACGAATAACACGTTTGTATGTGAATTTCGTTAATATATGTGCATGCGTGATGTATATTAACATGAATTATTGTGAAATGACATATTGCATTTCATATGTACTGGAGTAACCTAGAACAATAGGTGTGAGTGCATGACATGTTTCATGGTTGCTAAATGAATTTCAAGGGAAGATTTTCCGAAGAATTGCCTTGGAGAGTTGTCCAACAGTTCTTCTCGGAAAAAGACCAATGACTGTTTCGGAGAGTTACCCAACAATTCACCTCGGAGGTTGTCGATAAATTTTATAGAAGTAAGTATTATGTTTTCAAGAACAAAAACCTTTTGTTTTGAAAACAGTGTTTTCTCACACTTGGCTTAGGCATGCATGAGAGAGTCAGTGAGGGCTCGAGATGTGGGAAGGGGTGAGTCACATTCTCATCCATAACATGTAGACATTTGAGTAGGGACTTGTATGGTTTACTTGAATGTTTGGGGTGCCATTGCATGAGCATTTAGTTAGGGAGTAATCCATGTAGGATAATTCCACTAATGGGCAATTGCTTACCCCGTCGTGAGATCCCCCTTCGGAGTACGGGGAGCATTCGAGACGCTCACTAGAGGCCGCTTTTGAGAAGAAAGCCGACATGTGGCTTTGATTATATATTTTGGTAAAACATGTATGAAACTATTGTAATATAGTTGGTGATGTTTTGGTGAGTATGGATGTTTGGGCCCGACGTGGCCATTTTACTCATGTATGGGTCTCATGATATGAGACACACATGTTTCTGCAGGTTGACGGTGGTCAACGAGACCCCCAGGTTTTTGGGACGTCACACAATGTCAAATAAAAACAAAAGAAAATGTATCCAAGAACAAGGATAATAATTCCACCTATGTTAAAGCAAAAGCCTAAATAATCCAACATTTTCCAATCTTACCCTTTCTATATTTTTTCCTAAAAAATAATCTATTTTGAACAAAATGTATTTTACCATTTTATATATTTATATTTTTTATAGAGAAAAAATTATTTTACAAGAAAAATAATGCAATTATTTTCTATAGATTATATTTAAAATGGATGAAAGTTTAAATGTCCAAAAGTTGATTTTCATGTTCTTTTTAAGGATATAAATATTTTTTAGCCAGGTACCATGGATTTTGTTAATAGGATTTTCCATTCATATATGTCATGATGATTTTTAATCTTACGAAACATATAAAATAGCAATTAATACGGACGTATGAGAAAATTAAAGTGTTTTAAAATTAGAATGACTCGTAAAGATCAAACTTAATCGGGTTATATAGAATCTACAGTTAGCAATAGGTTCCCATAAATAAAGTAACGTGCAATTGAAATATTACGAGATTAATTCTTTGAATGAAAGTGTTAAATTTCCTTTAAATGAATAACATAACATAGTGCTAAAAGTTAATAGATTTGAATAATACTTACAACCAGATTGTTGAAATAACATTGGATTTGAATTTGAAAATAGTTTTGTGATTGAAAACTTGATACACTTGAATAGAACTAGTAACTAGAATGCTGAAATTGCTATAAAAAAATATTAGATTTTACGACGAATGAATGAAATAACACTGTTAAAATTTTGTTAGAAACTTGACAATAACTAGGAATTTAAATGCTGAAATTGTTGAAAGCTTGTTGAGATATTGGATAGTTTTGATATTATTTTTTCAATAATAATATTGGGAAGTTTTTTTATATCATAACTAAAAGAGATTCAGAAGTTTGGGGCTCTTTGGTTTCTATTTTGAAAGCGTTTTCATAACAAATTTTAAAAATCTTGGAAAAATCATTTCGTTTATACTAAAATGTTTTTATTATTTGTATTTAATGTTTTATGTATTCTCTATGTTTTAAAATTAAACTTTTCTCCTTATTTTCTTTAATTTTTTAGAACAAAAATATTTTGAAATCTTATATAATCATGGATTTAAAGCTAGGAGGCAGGGGTAGTCATTCAACTATAAAAAATAGATAAATATGATTTGATCCTGAAAGTTGGATAGAAAACACCATATCTCCATGAAGATTTCTTCCCCTAATAGTCAACAAAACTTAGCTGGAAAAATGCGAATGGAAGGGGTTCGGACTTGCTAGTGGTCCTGACCTTCTTTAGATTGTCCTTATAACTACAAAAATTTCTTTTCCTTTTTTTTATTTTTTATTTTTTATTTTATTATTTTTTTTTTTTTATCATGGGAAACAGAAGCTGCGGGGCCTTCTGTATTTGTATTTGTAAGTAGAAAAGGTAGTTTTGCGAAAAATGGTAAAAGCGATGGTGGTTGAAAATCGAAATTCTCTAGAACTTCGGATGAAGAAAGCGGATTGCATCGTTAAATTCGTCGCGAGAATCTAATGACCGGAAAAGTTTCATCGAATTCACGAGATAGTCGGAATATTTCTAAGATTCCCAGGTGATAAATCGTGGGTGCGAGTCGAATACCGAAATCTGAAATCGAATGGATCAAATTCATTATAAATCGTGAACAGAATAATGTTCGGGATAAGAATGAGGCAGACAATGATTGCTGTAGTATATAATAATAACATATATAAATATAATGTAAACAATATTATATTTATATTAGAATCAGTAGAGCATTTGGCGTCGGGAGAATGAGGGAGGAGAGAGAGATTTTAATTATTTTTTTTCTCTCTTAGTTTCTTTTTAAGATCTATGAAAATCGGACCGTCGGATTTCGTCGGGGTTGAAGGAAAAATTGATCTACGCTATGAGAGCTACGCGTGGACACCAAAAAGTTGGAGTTTAGACAGACTAAATAGAGGTAGGGAGTTTTATCCCTGCTTGTTTACCCTTGTTTAAGTGTTTTATCAAATGCTTGTGTTGGTTTAGAGGCCATGGGGACCGTTTGATCGATCGCAAATCTTAGGCAAAGTAGCCAGATTTTGGAGAATTTTTGGAGCCATTTAGACGGTCAGTTATTTGTGTAAGGAGCTATTTAAGTGTTGTTTAATAATTTATGAAATAAATTGTCATTTTTTAAGTGTATAGGCCATTGGAGATAAAATTGTGATTTGCTCAATTATATGGAATATAATTGTGTATAAACCGTGGAGAGATAAAATTGTGATTTCTTTCATTTATATGGAATATAATTGTGAGTATAGGCCATTGGAGATGAAATTGTGAATTACTCAGTGAGCTAATTTGGGTGTTGTTTGATCCATATTGTTGAATTACATGTCGTGTGAATTGCAAATTTGAGAATGTTGCATAATTAATATCTTTTGGTATATATATGTATAAATGGTTTTGGAAATGGCATAATACATTTCATATGCCTTTAGGTAACCTAGAGATTAGGTGTTAGTGCATGACATGGAATTTAAAACAAACATGGTTGCGAAAGGAATTTTCTGAGGATGATTTTAAAGGAGAGTGGGTTGGAGATGGACCAACGAGATCATTTCGGATGAGGACCATGGCTGTTTGGAGCTCACGATAATTAACCTCAGGTAGTCCCATATTTTCTGAGCGCGTTGGTTTATTTTCAGAGCAGCGGGTTTGTTTTGAAAATGATTATTTTTTCTCATACATGGCTTAGGCAAGTGTGGGGGAGTCGGTGAGGACTCGAGACATGGGAGCGGGCATTTAGACATTCAAGTAGGATCCACATATTTGCTTGGTGTGTGTTTAAATTAGACGTGCATATGCACTTAGGTGGGAGAAGTAAACCGCTAGGGTGATTTCCTCTTGGCGATAGCTCTTGTCGAGGAACATTTTTTTGGTACGGGGTGTTAAGAGAGCGGCTCTTCTTAGAGACCGATTTTGAAGAAAGCGGGATTGTGGCTTGGATATTTTTGGATAATATGTATTGAATATAGATTTTAATATGTATTTGTATTAAGAGAAATCAGTATAACTCTTGGTCATATAATATATTTGGTTGGGATATAAGATTTTAGTTGGGAACGCTATTGGAATATAGTTAGGTATATTTAATGAGTGTTGATGCGAGGCCAGTATTTTTACTCATGTATCGTCTGTGTCTGAGACGTGCAGATTTTCAGCGAGGTTGACGGGTAGTCAACGGACCCCCGGGTTTTGGGGCGTTACAGCAGCAGTTGTACTAGCCATGGATTCTCCTTCTCAAATCCTCTTTCAACCGAGCTCTTGTTGGGGCTGATTATTGTTGCAGCAGAGATGATTATGGATGTAGCATACTTCGCTTAAATTTCTGTACTTCATTTGGGATTATCGCTACAGTCTCCTACACACACAACTCTCAAAGTCTCCAATAAATATGCACAAAAGGGCATTTCCTTTTGGATGCTTGTGATTTCTCCCAACCGATAACACAAAAAAAGGGGGCGGATGAATTTGTTGCAGTGACTACTGGAGTTGTAGTGGGGTGGTGGATGGATGGATGGATTTATTTTCCTATAAGTATGATCAAATTATTATTATTATTATTATTATTATTATTATTAATATTATTATAATTATAATAATTGTATTAACAACAATGAATGTAAGACAGCCCGTTCAGTTTCTATATATAGTAAATTCGTTTCGATCAATTATGTATTTGACTTGAAGCTTGATCAAATGAATAGTAAATTTTGAAAAAAAAGCCCCAAAAAAAAATGTTCATAATAATGTATTGAGTCTAAAGAAGCTAAAATAGATTAAAAAGAAATTATGTGAAGGGGTGAAAATGCAATTTTTCAGAAAAATGACAAAACGTAATTTGCCATTAAAATATCTAAACATTTTCTAGATCTCGGATGACGAAACGGACTTCACCGTTGAATTTGTCTCGCGAAATCTAGTTACCCAGTCGAATTTCATTGAATTCCGAGATAGTCGATTTTCATGAAATTCGAGGTGACGGACGTCAAGTGGACCTCGAAAACGAGATTTTTAGAAAAATCCCAAAAATGTCAAATATTTAAAGAATGTCCATTTAAGATAAATGGAACTGAAACCGGGACGAAATAAATTGTTTTGGAGCGAAAATGGAACCGAAGAAGTGTGACACGTTGCGCGACGTGGGCCACATGTCCAAACTATAAATAGTCACTAAAATATCAAAATATCTCATTTGGTCTAAGACCAAACCGTAAGAAGAGAGAGAGAGAGAGAAAGAGAGAGAGAGAAAAGCAATCTTCTCTCTTCGATTCACGAGTTTTCGTCGGTCGGATCTCGTTGGGTCAAGAGTTAAAGTTGCTCTGTGATGAGGAGCTTCGTGTAGATATAGGAATCACAAGTTTTCGCGAGTTCAAAGTTCGGGTTTTTCACAAAAAATCGAGAAAGGCGGTGTCCCAGAAACCATGCTATTTAAGGTATGGTTTTCTCCTACTGGGTTAATTTACATCTAAGGGTATGTGTGTCAAAGGGAGATCTTTGTCAGTTTTTCTCAGAACCCCATATTGTATTTGGCCATAACTTGGCTATCCTCATCAAATTAATTGATTCAAATTTTTGACGGATAAACTAGGCGATAGGAGAACATATCTCCTTGAAATAGGTCAATATAAATTTTGACCCCTTTGGACTCAGAAATGCATTCAAAGTAGAGCTATGTTCAGGCAGTTTTTCTGTTCTGTTTTGAGACTCCATGATTGTGTTTTGGCCATAACTTGGCCATCACTCATCCGAATTGAGTGATTTTAATTTCTGGATGAACTAGACTGATAGGAGACCATATTTTCTTGAAATAGGTCTATCCAAATTCCGACCCATTTGGACTCAAAAATGCATTCAAATGGGAACTATGTTCAAACAGTTTCTGGTTCTATTTGAAAACTGAGTAGTCCCGGGTGTTTAGGATATATCTTGAGTTTCAGTAATCTGATTTCAGTGATTCTAGTTGGAGAAGAACCCTAAGAACCGTATCTTCAAGTGAGTACAAAGAACCAGTGTCAAATTATGGATTAAGACCCCTGAAATCGGGTATCACAGACTGTTTCCAATGTAAACAGAGTAAATTGACTATATTTGAATAAAAAGGCCATAACTTCTTCATCCGAACTCCGTTTTGGGTGTTCTTGGACTCTATGCAAAGCCCATTGAGTAAATATTCCAGCCATATTCCTGTGGAGGACAGGGGATGATCAGAACATGGGTGAAAATTTATGTTTTGCACCAAGTGTGCAAGTTGCTTTGTTATGTCGATGTGAATAGCCGGGTTTGGCATAACCATTTCATGGCATGTTGTGGGCTATTGTATAGGGTAGTAATTGCCATGAGTTAGCATAAGAAAAGCATGAGAAAAAAATGAGGTTGAGTTCAATTGATTTTAATCAATTGGAAGGATCATCTTAGAGGTTCTTTGAAAGTATATTATAGTGAATGGTTTAATTAGACATGATTAAGGTATGGATGTTAATGGATTTTATGGATAATGTGACTTGTAGGAGGACGGTGAGAGTTAGGACAAGGGTGGAGGTGGAAAGTTTTTAAAGGAGAAAATGACTTAAATAACTAAGGTGAGGAAAATGTAAATGTTTATGAAAATATATATATATATATATATATATATATATATATATATATATATATATATATTAATGTTTGCAATGTATATGTTTTATATTATGTTATAAATGTTCAAATGAAAAAAAAAAAAAAGTGTTTCTTGACTTTAAATTATATTTGAGAAAATGTAAATGATTATAGTTTCCATAGTTTATAAAAAAATGTGTTGAGAAAATATGAAATGATTGTAGTTTCCATAGTTTTATAGAAGTATGATTTATAGTTTCTATCAGAAATGAGAAATGTTTATGAATGTATATTCTATATACCATATTTATATGAAAATGTTTGAATCCATGGTTACCCTATGTTACAAAGATAAAGTTTAAAGGAAAGTCGACTAAAGTACTTTACGCGTGCATGGTACATGGGAAAGGGTTAGGATTTTCTTTATAGAGGGAAGGGAAGAGTGATGCATATTGCCAAGCACGTAAAAAGTACGAAAAGGTTACCAACGCATAATGTGATTTATTCCATAGTGCAATGGTATTTAAAGGAAAAGCGCGATTTATCGGAGGTTCCTTTTGGGCCATCGGTGATCATAAGACTGTTTCCTCGGAGGTTCTTTCATGGACCAACAGTGGTTAACAGTAGGTGGGTTCCATTGGATATGACGGATTCAAAAAGGAAAAGAAAGTATATTGAAAAGATATGTTGATACAATTGTTTTACACATTGTATTTGAATTATATGGAAAAGAAAGTAAAGTAAATGTTTATTGAAAAGATATGTTTGTTTATACAATTGTTTACCACATTATATTGAACTATGGAAAAGAAAGAAGTAAAAAATGTTTATGGAAATGAGATCTCTATACAGATTGTTTGCGTTGTATTTGAACATAAAGGAAAAGAATGCAAAGTAAATGTTTATGGAAATAGAGATCTCTATCTGATTGTTTCTATGGAGTATTTGGTATATGCGAAAACATTGTACTCTGTGGTGTACTCTCAACTGAGCTCTTTGGCTCACCATTTTCAAAATATTTTATAAAATGTTTTCGAGGGCGAGGGGCGACGTGCGGATTAAAGAGCATCCTCCTGAAGTATGACCTCTTGCTGCCTTGACGGCCAAGCTTTTTGAAAATGTATAGTTTTTGTTAAAAATAACTACTTGTACACCTTTCTTTTGTGATATATATATATATATATATATATATATATGCTTTAAAGAGTCGCTCTGAGCTATGATCCTCACATTTGGTAGAATCGTGGCGGTTGAGTGTAATTCGACTCGAGCGGTTATAGAAAAAACAAATAATAATATTGTTTATATATCATAGTGTTTCTAAATAACACAAAGGTTGATTTGGGTGCGGCGGTGATTCAATCATCGCATGTGTGCGATCATCGAGTGCCGGGTGTGATTATCAGAACGACGTTTTCTATAAAAATGTTGAAAAGACATGTTGAGAACGTCTGCCACATGTTCGCAGTTTTGTGAACGTAATTTTAAGTGAGTGCTGCCGATTCACCCAAATGCAGTGTGAAATATTCGACCGGCGGGTGGGACTGCGGCGATGTGGGAAGCGATGCGCCGTGATGAAATGCGAGTCGAATGCGTGTGTTGCTCTCAAGAAATGAAATAAGGTGATCGTGTTGAAATAAATGTATACACTGATCTCTGCTCTCTTACATTCAATGCTCTGTTATGTTTTGTTGAGTCTATAATCTCTTCTCTCTTCCATGTCTAGAAATTTCTGATAGTGACAAAAATAAAAATAATATAATAGATAAGTCATAAATAAATAATTAAATATTTCATTATATATATATATATATATATATATATATATATATATATATATATATATATATATTATGAAGTTATCAATTTGATTGGGTTTCAATTACAATTAAACCACCCACTACTATGATAATTTTTATAAGTCAATTATAAGTGAAATTTACATATAAACTATATGGAAATAATTTATTACCTTCAAATCCGTCTTTTTTATTTCTATCCTTTCTCTCTCTGTAAAAGACAGACAAATTCCAATTTTGGAAAATGGCAAAATCGTAATCGGTTACAAATTGTTATTTCCGGTTAAAAAATTCAGAATTTATTCTTCAGATCTTCTACACGATGAACGACTTCACCGCTTAATCGTCTTCGCAAAATCTAGCTAGCACGTCAAATTTCAATAATTCGGTATTACTTGAGTTACACATTTTTCGAGGCATCTGTCAGTGCCGCAAAAATGATTTCATATCACGAAATACATATAACACTTACTCACGTGTCCTACTGCATTTAAGAGAACGGCGAACGAACTACGCAAGATATAATAACGTCAAAACCTAGAAATATGACATAAATTTTACCATTTTGAATTTGTTTTAAATGAAATAAATGACAAAAATTGCGAATGCGCCCATCTCCTTCCTTTAAACCAAGACAAAACGTGAAATGATACAGGGGAGATGCAGTAGGCAAATTTTGTGATTCTGGAAGGAGAAGATCGAACTTCTCTCTGGGAATATCGTAAACCTAATCGTCAATTCTTCTATTAGCATGAAACGTTTCACGCGAACAGCGCCACGCTGCACACCGCTTTAGAGTTTTGACAAACCCGTGAGGTAAGTGCTTTCACTACGCTTTATTCCCAAGACTTCTATCGACGTTGAATGAATTGGCGCCGCTGGCTATTATTGACCATCCCAAACCCTGGACCGAATTGATATGAATTAAGTCCAAATGTAGCATCCGTGATCGCCACTACTGATTCGGGTGGTCAACGTCAGATGATATAAACGTGATTGATTAAATGACCGTAATCGGCCATAAACCCGGCTCACAAAGTCAACCAAACGACTTTCAGCTTGCCGTGAATGCTGAAACCTAGGGTTTTACCGCTCACATGAATAATGACACAAAAATACATTTCGCGCGAAACGCTATTAACGCAATCCAGTTATAATCGCTTCACGTCGATCACAAATTTCGCCTGAGCCTTAATTTACGCTGACAAATGTATAATTACACGACATAATCATGCTGATCGGATATTTTGTAATGTACGACAAGATATTTATACGCGACCACTCAGACGGACCGCAGATCACGATTCCATACGACCGAAACACCCCAGACGGCAAGTGGAGCCGTTTCTAACGGCGCCACTTCCACCCGCTCGTATACGGCCTAAAACGTTAATTATCTATGATACCCATACTAAAATATCAACGTTTATACCCCCAATCGATATACATCTGATAGTCCACAACAATATCAATCGCCTGAGGCGCCCAATCGATATATATACACATCTATAATGGCCCACAAACAAATAAACATAAAAATTCCCACACGAGGCTTAAAGAGCGTGGAGGAGTTTCCGCTGAGACTAAGACGGTGATTTACCAGCTGTATATTCAAGCAGTGATCGACTGGTCAACGCGCTTATTTCGAACATCAGACCGCACCCAGAGTAATGGGAGAGTAGTGTCCACTTGTGCGATTCCACCACCGGAAGATTACCACCCCGTCGGCGATAATATTTGCCGCGTGACAGTGAAATACATGGAGGACGGCCCGGCCCTAGACCGAAGATTGTAAGAAAAGTTCGGCCATACACGATTTTAACACGTATTGGGACTCCCACTTTATATACGCTGTGATAAAGAGTAATTTATTAACTCTCAGGACCGTCGGATATATACGCAGATATTGTCACGAGTATTGTTTACGCTGGGCTACCGTATTACATGACGGGACATCGACATATCGCGACCGTTTTACGCGATACGCAGATCAGATTCGCAGGTACCCCATACAGTGCCGAGATCACGATTTTACTTGTAACGCCGGCCACCCGACATTCACGAAGATTCCACGGGCCGACGGCACAATCTGACCCTGCATGCACAACCTCTTTCATTTCTTTCTTGATAATTTTAATACTTTTAAAAGTTAAACATTGGAACACAACCAAAAGTTGTGAAAAAAAATCTTGTTTTTTTATTTAAACCAATAAATGAAGAGTATCTTTTAGGTTCTCTTGTCTTTTTTTTTTTTTGGCTTTTTTCTTTTAATTTGTATATTCATAAAACATCATTATTTTTTAATATCCTAATTTTTCCGTGTGTTGGAAACTCTAGACTCTAAACTTGAGAATTTCCAAGTACCATGACTCTATTGAGTCGATTTTTCCCTTTTTCCACCAAAATGTTCCCCACACCCCAATCTCATGTAATTTAATTAACTCCATATATCAACAGGAATACAAAAAATATACATGGTTTCCCTTAAAAATAGTTTTGATATCATATTAAATTATTAACTTTTTTAAAATCTTAGCTTGTAACTTAGCAAAATACATTAATTAGGCATTTTGTAATAATTAAAACGTGTAATACAGTATTTTGTGGACTTCTATGCTCTAACAGCAGAGTTTAATTGTTTTTCGAAAAGTACAACAGAGCTTAATTGTTAAGAATTAGGGTTTAATACTAATGTAATTAATAGTTTATCTTTATTTTTTAAGCTAACAGATATAAAGTTCAGATTTTAACTAATTGTCGATAATTTTAGAGGACACTATTTTTTCATAATTTAATCAATGCTTTAAGAAAGCATCTTTGAATGAGTTACAAATTCTTGACTCATAAAAGTGAAAGTCTACGGACAAGTATCATCAAGCTATAAATGTGGACCTACATTTTACTTGATCAATTTGAAAAATTGGTATCACTTTCATTTATTTATGATACGCCGTTAAAAACCCCTAACTTACAAATTACTCCATTAACTCATAGAAGTCAAACTCAAAGGGACACTATATTTAACGTATATAAGATAACATTATTTTAATCAAAAACACACACAAGATATCCAAGAATGCAAATGGATTAAGTACAAAATTTTGTGGAGGAAAAACAAAGTAAATAATAGAAAAGTAATCAATCAATCTATATGAATTGATAGGAAGAAAATGAGTTCAAACATTGGATTAATTCTAGAGGTTTACATTTATTATGAGAGAAAAG
>JAEQBH010009517.1:0-79282 GCA_016808115.1 Tetrastigma voinierianum | reverse complement strand
AACATAACTTGTGGCTAAGGGGTACACTAAACCTATGGTGTGATTATTCTAAATACCTTTCTCGTTGGTAAGATGACTTATGTTCGGCTTTTTATTTCCATAGCTGCCACTCATAATTGGGATCTTCACCAGTTTGATATTAAGAATGTCTTTCTTCATGGCGATCTTCAGGAGGAGATGTATATGGAGCAACCTCCAAGGTTTGTTGCTTAGGGGGAGATTGGGAAGGTTTCATTCCGCCAAGTCTTTGCGTGACAAAACAATCCTTGTGCTTGGTTTGGTACCAACCAAGCAACTGAGAAATTTTGCCATAGGAAGAGCAAATCGACCATTCCGTGATTCTACCAACCCGCCGTATCATTGTGTTGGTGGCGTACGATGATATTTTTATCACTAGGAGCAGACTAGGTATTCATCCCCAAGTCCTTTCTTTCATGGCCAATTCCATACAAAGGACTTAGGATGCTAAAATATTTCTTCAAGATTGAAGTGATATGGCTAAACATGGAATCTTCTTATCTCAAAGGAAATATGTGTTGACCTATTAATCCGAGACTGAAAATCAGTCAAAGCCTTGCAATTTCTATGGCTCCGAGCGACACCTTTACTAGAGAAGACCTAATCGCTTGAGGATCCCCGAGAGATATAGAAGACTAGTTGGAAAACTGAACTACCTTATGGTAACTCGTCCTAGCCATTGCTCACTGGCCACTGTCGTGAAGTCAACACATGCTCGCTTCCAAATACCATTAGGTAGCTGTAGAACAAATTCTATGTTATTTGAAAGGAGCTCCGAAACAAGGTATTCTATATAGTAATCATGGGCATAACAAAATTCGAATGTTTCAGATAATCGACAGCGTGATCAAAGGAAGATAGCAGATCCACGTCAGGTTACTGTGTTTTTGTTGGCGAAAACCTAGTCTCATGGAAAAGTAAGAAGCAAGGGGTTGTTTCCCGTATGAGTGTGGAGTCTGAATATAGAACGATGGCACAGCTTCTGGCTTTCATAGATCATATTACGCCATCAACTCTTGTCGAAGTCGCACATTAAGACTTCGGCCCCGAAGAAAATCCTCGTGACAACCAGCTCGCTCTTCATATTGCTTCAACCCCAGACCTATGAACGAACTAAGCATATTGAGATAGATCATTACTTCGTTAGTGAGAAAATACAACTGGTTTGATTTCTACATGATATGCGAAGATCGAGACCGCTGCGATATCTTCACAAAAGCTCTCTAAACGTACGAAGTACTTATCTAGCGTAACAAGTCGCAAGATTAATATCTACGCCTGTAACTCGTGGAGTGTTATAAGACGTATCATACACTTCATACACTTTGCTATATAGTTTGTAGGTAATTAGAAACTCAACTTGTAGAGTTGTAATGTATTAGGAAGATTGCCTATTACATAGTCTATCCATCCTGTATATATATTGATGCTTATTCAATGAAATACACAAGGGAATTCATTCCTCCAACTCTTCTCCTCTTAGTTTCTACAATTTTTAAGGAAAGTAGTCAGAAAAACCTTACCACATTTTTTCAACTGTTATCTTCTAGATTTTTCTTTCATTCATATTTTTCATGTCATCCGAACTTAGGAAATGATTTTCCACAATATTAATATTTTTTGGGAACTAAACATATCTGTCACCAAATCCACACCTACTCTTTTAAGAAGTGGCTATGGCTATTGTTTCTCCCTCCTATTATCCTATAGCTTTTCAATCCAAAAATTAGATGGAGAAATGAGTCTTTCAAGTCTGATCCATGTATATGGAGCTGAGAGAAATTTCTTTCTCAAGTGATGAAGCATAATTTTTAATTGGGCAAAAAAATAAATTGGTCATTTTAATTGAGATGTAGATGTGTGATACACTTGAAAAAAAAAAAGAAAGCAAAAGAACTCTTTCTCTTGCCTTGAGTTGTGTGGAAGCCACTGAGTTCATTCTCTCTCAAAATTAGGGCCTTCAAGTTGCTTATGTTAGCTATCTCTGCAACAAGCCAAATAAGAACCGATATAATTCACCAATTTTGATAGTATAACCATAATTTATGCTTGCATTTACCCTCCTTTACCTTGTATCCTTAGGGAGCCATTCAGATTATTTGTCCTTAGGTCCAATATCTCCAAGTTTTTGAAATTTGATAGTTCTGCATAAAGAAGAAATAACATACAAATAACATACGAAAGCTTATAGTTTACTTTGAACAGATATGGAATATAGACATGCCTTCAGCGGACAATGGTCCTTGGAAGTTATCATTCTGTCCAATGATCAGATTCTGAAGGGATGGGAGTGCTGCACTTAACGACTGGAAGATGCTATTGTCCAATTGGTTTCTACTAAGATCCAAGGTCACTAGCTTTTTCCATTTTGAGATGGTTTTAGAACCTGCAAGAAGGTCATCAGGTTTGAAATATAAAGTATATACTTTTGGTTCCAATATTAAAAATAGATTTTTATTTCAATACCAATAAAAAACTGATCAAGTAGAGATAGATATATATATATATATATATATATATATATAAGATATATATATATATATATATATATATATATATATATTATTATTATTATTATTATTATTATTTTTTAAATCTATTGATATCATATTTATTCCACTATGACTCCTCGAACTGACCCTCCTTATATATATATATATATTTTAAATCTATTACATTATATTTGTATTCCACTAAGACTCAAACCATGGACCCTTCTCTTTCTTATGCTAAGTCTAGTTCTAAACCAATCGAGCTAGGCCTTGTTGGCAAGGATTGAATTGTTGTTGAGCTTATGCAAAAAAATTACTAATGCTTTGATGCTTTAATAAATATCCTATAAATATTCGGATTTAAATATTAATGATAATTAGGTTAGAATATCCCTTTTCACATGGGCGATCTTTATGATAGTTTGGCATGCATCATTAGGGACCTACCCTCGTACAATACAATAAATGTGATTAGACCATTACCATCATCATTCCACAAAGAAGACCACTACAAATAGATCTCAACCTCATTTTACGGATAGACCCTTATTAACTAGTTGCTTATCAACTAAATTAAACATGGGTGTAAATTACTAATGTTCTTTAAAGTAGCAAACAATAAAATTATGCTGCTGCTATCTACCCATGAATGATCTGCTCAAAGGTAACCATAACAAGAAACCTCATCTTCAAGATAAGTTATTGATTTGTACATAAAAATGAAAATTTTCGAGATTCAAAAGAGTATGTTATGAATCAAAAGAATACAAGCCAACCACATTCAACCTATAATTGAGTTTAGTCTCAAGCCCCTTTGGAAATAATTCTGGAATATGTTGAAAATTAGTGCAAAAACTAAGGGAGAAACCCTTGATTAGCAGTTGAAGAGTGTAGAAAGGACCAAGAAAGAGTTGAGGAATGAATTCCCTAGTGTTTTAAATTGAATCATCAAGGGTATATACAAATCGTCGCCATAAAATAGGTAACTTTTCAACCTCGTTACAACTCTACAAGCTAAGTTTCCTAATTGATTACAATCTATATGTAACAATCTATAACACTAACAATCTATTGATTACAACTCTAACCTGTTACAATCTATAACACTCCCCCTCAAGTTGGAACATAGATGTTAATCATGCCTAACTTGTCACATAGATAACTAACTCGGTCCCCACTTAGAGCTTTTGTGAAGATATCACCCAAATGGTCTCCAGTCTTCACATATCCTGTAGAAATCAAACCGAGTTGTATTTTCTCACAAACGAAATGACAATTTATCTCAATATGCTTAGTTTGTTCATGGAATACAAGGTTAGAAGCAATATGAAGGGCAGTTTGGTTGTCACACCAAAGTTTTGCTGGGACTGAAATCTTAATGCCGACTTCCAACAAGAGTTGATGAAGCCACATGATCTCGCATTACCGTGATCGTGTCATTGTTTCATATTCGATCCAAGACTTGAAATAGAAACAACCCCTTGCTTCTTACTTTTCCATGAGATTAGGTTTCCACCAACAAAGACATAGTAACCTAAAGTAGATCTCCTATCTTCCTTTGACCCTGCCCAATTTGCATTTGTGAAACACTCAATTTTATTATGCCCATGGTTACTATATAGAATATCTCGTCCCGGAGCTCCTTTCAAATAACATATAATCTATTCTATAGCTACCCAAGGGTCGATTGTTGGAGCAAACATGTACTGACTCACAACGTTGACTGAGTGGGCAATATCAAGACGAGTTATTGTAAGGTACTTCAACATTCCAACTAGTCTGCTATATCTCTCGAGCTCTTCAAATGTTTCACCTTCTCTAGTAAGGTGTAAGCCTGGGGCCATAGGGGAACTGCATGGCTTTGCCTTCAACTATCCAGTCTCGAACAATAGATTAAGCACATATTTCCTTTGAGATAAGAAGATCCCATGTTTGCTCCGCATAACTTCAACGCCCAAAAAATATCTTAGCAACCCTAAGTCCTTTGTATGGAATTAGCCATGAAGAAAGGACTTACGAGAAGAGATACCATTAAAGTCACTCTCAGTGATAACAATGTCATCCACATATACTACCAACATAATGATACCTAAACAGGAGTTCTTGTAGAAGATGGAGTGGTCAGATTTACTCTTCTGCTTGCCAAATTTCTCAACTGTTTGGCTGAATTTACCAAACCAAGCATGGGGACTCTGTTTTAGACCATACAAAGACTTTCGAAGACAACAAACCTTCCTAATCTCCCCCTAAGCAACAAACCCTAAAGGTTACTCCATATACACCTCCTCCTGAAGGTCACCCTGATGAAAGACATTCTTAATATCAAGCTGGTGAAGATCCCAATTATGAGTGACATCCAGGGAAATAAAAAGCCGAATAGATGCCATCTTAGCAACTAGGGAAAATGTGTCACTCCACAACGACAGTTTATCACACCTCAGCTCAAGTCGCGCTCAACAATATATGATAACTGAACCATCAATGTCTCAATCAGAAAAAAACCCAACGACATCCAATGGCGCTCTTCTTAGAAGGTAACTGTACCAAGTTCCAAGTACCATTACCATTAGGAGCATCCATCTCCTCAATCATAGCACTACGCCAACCAGGGTGAGACAAGGCTTCCTGAAAGCAAGGATGAAAATATTAGTTTTGACAGATATATCGGTACTTGGATTTTAAGAATATATCGGATATATCGAATATATCAAAGATATATATGTATTTATAAATTATTCAATTTATATATCAAAATTAGTTTGAAGGTATATGAAATGATAATATAAATTAGATTTGAAAAAAAAAACATTAAAATTCATTTTCTATGATTTATACAAAATAATTGGTTAAACGTTTATATACTAGGACTAATTTTTTATATTTTTATTTATATTTGAGAATATTCTAAAAAAATACTATAAATAACTTCAAAAGATTTCATTTAATAAATTTTTTTAAAAAATTGTTTGTATTTAAAGATGCGCGATCGTTTTTTTTAATTTAAAATTTTTTCAACATAAATTTTAATATTACTTGTTAAAAATTAATAATATTAATTAATAAGGAAGACCCTTCATTTTCTCTCCTATCGTCTTGGTCTTCTCCAATTTTTGCAATAATTAATGATAGTAATTATTAAGGAAGACATAATAATTCCAACTGTCTCTTGATCTTCTCTTCTTTTCTATAAATAATTAATGATAGCAATTATTAAGGAAAGCATAATAATTCCAACCATCCCTTGATCTTCTCATCTTTTCTACAAATAATTAATGATAGTAATTATTAAGGAAGACTTTTCATTTTCTCTCTCACATCTCTTTATCTCCTATTTCTTTGTTCCATAACGACACTCACCTCGATTTTATTTTATTTTATTTTATTTTATTTACTTAAAATATTTAGTAATTGAAATTATTGGCGATATATAGCCCCTTAACCGATATATCACCAATATTTCCGATTTTTTTACCGATATTTATGTCAACCGATTATCGATGTTGTATATCGTATCGATTGACACCTATACACAATATATCGTCGATATATCAAGACATTTTAAACCTTGCCTGAAAGGTATTAGGCAATGAAATAGAGCCCAAGGAAGCAATAAAGGAACAAGAATGAGATGACAAATGGTTATATGAGCAAAAGGAAGAAATCGAATGAGTACACTGGCGTTTACTTTTACGAAGAGCAATAAGGAGATCATCACGATGACTGATTGGTGGAGTTGGTATGTTATTATTGTCATAAGCCAGGAAATACACGTCGGGACTGTAGGAAGTTGCTAAATCGAAACCGAAGATTTAAGTCTACTCACGTTGCATCTACAAGTGATACTTCAGAGCAATCAGTTGTGCTTTCAGCAGATGAATATGCCGCCATCGGTCTACTTACCCCACCACAAATACACGAGTCAAAAAACCCGATTACGCCTTATGTCCTCTTCCTCCACATGGGTCATTGACTCTGGAGCCACTGATCACATGACAAGTAATTTTGGTTTATTTACCACATTTCATTCACATCCCTCTACTGTCACACAGCGCATGGGGATCTAAATCATGTTCGGCTCGCACACTAATCCTACTCCTCTCATCCCTTTGACATTTGTTCTAAGTTTACCACATTTTTCCTTTAACTTAATTTATGTGAGTAAACTTACTCGAACACTTAATTGCATTATTTCATTTTTTCCTGGTTATTGTCTATTTCAGGATCTTTTGACGAAGCAGATTATTGGTAGAGGACAAGAGTTTGGGGGCCTCTACATCCTCGATCTAGAGTTACCAAAGCCTATTGCCTGTTCCGGGATTGCCAACCCGCTCGAAGTTCATTGTCATTTAGGTCATCCGACTCTTTCTTTGTTGAAGAAGTTATTTCCTTAGTTTTCTAGTCTTTTCTTATTGAATTGTGAGTCGTGTCAATATGCTAAGCTTCATCGCGTGCATTTGAGTCCTAGAGTCAATAAACGAGCTTCCGCTCCTTTTGAGTTAGTTCATTATGATGTTTAGGGTCCTTGTCCAATTATGTCTCCCAATAGGTTTAAATATTTTGTTACATTATTGAATGATTTCTCCCATGTGACTTGGCTTTATTTAATGAAAAATCATTCTGAGTTATTTTCTCACTTTACTGCTTTTTGTGCTGAAATTCAAACACGATTCCATGTCTCTATTCAAACATTAAGAAATGATAATGTCAAGGAATATTTGTCATAACCTTTTAGTCCTAATGTTACAACACGGGATTCTTCATCGTGACTTTCAGGTTGATACACCCTCTCATAATGGTAATCGAGAGAAAAAATAGGCACCTTCTTCAGACTGCTCGAGCCTTTTTGTTCCAAATGAATGTCCCTAAAAATTTTTTGGCCGATGCAATCTCCACAGTTTATTTTTTTTATTAATAGGATGCCCTCATCGGTTCTTAATTAGGCTACTCCATACCACCAGTTGTTTCCAAATAATCCATCGTTCCCTATTGATCCCAAGGTATTTGGATGCACATTCTTTGTTCAAGATGTCCACCCCCAAGTCTCTAAACTTGATCTGAAATCCTTAAAGTGTATCTTTGCGGGATATTTTCGTGTTCAAAAAGGGTATAGGTGTTATTGTCCCATTCTTCAACGTTACTTTGTGTCTACTGATGTTACATTCTTTGAGACTACCCTGCTTTCCCTTTCTTCTGTTGTTACTAGTTAGGGGAAGGATGATGATTTATTAGTGTACATTGTTTCCTCACCGGCGCCTACTTCAGTTCTTGTTTCTATTAAACCTCCCATTACTCAGGTATACGACGCCAAAACCCTCCAGCCTCTAGTCCAACACCGGCTGCTTCGTCATCAGATCCAATCTAGAGCAATGATCTTTCGATTGCTCGTAGCTGCAAATGTCGTAAGGTGCTCACCCAATCTCTTCGTTTGTTTCCTATAACCATTTTTCATCTTCCTCTTGTTCCTTTATTGTATCTCTTGATACTATCTCTCTTCCTAACAATGTCTACAAGGCTTTATCTCACCCTGGTTGGCATAGTGCTATAGTGGATGATATGCAGGCTTTAGATGACAATGGTACTAGACTCTCGTTTTACCCATTCGGAAAGAAGGCTATCATTTGCCGCTGCGTTTCAAAGAGTTTAATCTCACTGGTCTGGTTCGCTAGATTGAAGGTCCGTCTTCTTGCTAAGGACTATGCTCAAATTTATGGCGTTGATTATTCTAATACTTTTCTCCCTCGTAAAGGTTTCGACATCCGCTTAACTCGCTTATTTCTCACAATTTCTCATGATCGATCGCATCGCCTAGATATCGTGAATGCATTCCCTCCATGGAGATCTTCAGAAGAAGTTTATATGGAGCAACCTCAGGGTTTAATGTCTTCCAGTGGGGAGATAGGAAGGTGTGGTTGCCTTCGAAATCTCTATGGTTTAAACAGAGTCCTCAGGCTGGTTTGGCAAATTCCATTTCGTAGTTGAGACATTCGCATGCAAAAGAGTAAGTCCGACCACTGCCTTTCTATAAAATTCAAGCTCGGCATTATTCTACTCGGTAGTATATGTGGATGCTATCAAGCCATTACCGGGAGTGACTCTAAGGGTATATTATCTCTAAATCCTTTCTTCATAGTCATTTCAATACAAAGGATTAGGAATTCTGTAAAGTATTTCCTTTGGTGTTGAAGTCATGAGAAGTAAGAAGGGAATTAGTGTTAGCTCAACAAAATATGGACTTGATATGTTATCTCGAGATTATGGAAATAGGTGCCAAAATCATGTAGTACTCTTTATGTCTTAATGTACAATCTACTAAGGAGGGAGAATCATTTAAAGACCCTCGAGAGATACATAAGACTCCAATGGGAAATTGAATTATCTTAGTAATCATCGACATTGCTTATTTAGTGAGGTTGAGTAGATATGCATCTCCCATAATCATCATTGGCAGTCAGAGCATATCCTATGCTATTTAAAAGAAGCTCCTAGACGTGGAATATCAGATAAGAAGCATACACATCAAAGAGATCCAACTCGGATATCAGGTCTTGGTTGAGGAAATCTAATCTCATGGAAGAGTAAGAAGCAAAGTGTTATCTCACGGTCTAGTGTAGAATCAGAGTATCGAACCATGGCACAATCTGTATGCGAGATCATGTGGATACGTCAACTATTGCTAGAAGTGGGCATCGAAACTTCAATACCAGCAAAGCTTTGGTGTGATAATCAGGCTACCAAGCATATAGCATCTAACCCGGTATTTCATGAACAGACCAAACATATTGAGATAGATTGTCATTTTGTCCCCTGAGAAGATCCAGTTGGGAGATATCTTCACAAAACCTTTGAGTGGGGATCGGTTAGTTATCTTTGTAACAAGTTGGTCATGATCAACATCTATGCTCCAACTTGAAAGGGAGTGTTATAGTATTGTAAGTTTTATAGAATTAGAAACTAGTTGAGAAAAGGAAACTTGTATATTGGTAGAATTAGGAAACTTTATATTCTTTTCCTATTTAGTTTAGAATTGGCTTGTCTATAAATAGGTTGTTTTGTGATCAATGAAGTACACAATTATTCCTTCAATTATCTCGATTACAAAATAAAAATAAAAGTTTCTATACTACTAGATTGAAATAACTAGCTTACATCTCCTAAACCTTCATAGTTTACAATTGAAAAAACAAAGTAGGCATGCAAAAATAGGAGTAAATGTTACCTTTTATAATTTCCGTTGTATTGAACTTATTCCAACTTAGATCCAATATTTGCAAGTCTTGCAAAGTATCCAATTCTGTCAACAAATATGATCAGTAAAAGAAAAAATGCACAATTGAAAGAAATTATCATTAATAGGAAACTGCTTTACCGTTGAAAGGAAACCATTCTGAAAGTTATTTTGTGCAAGACTTAAATTATGAAGGGAAGTGAGTGATCCCAGTAGATTGGAATGCTGTGTCTTCAGTTCAGTGCCATCAAGCATTAATATCTTCAACTTTTTTCAATGTTGGCAACTTTCTTAAGCTGAATCTGAAAGTGAAAAATATTAAATATATAAATTTGTTAGGAGTCCGTTGGAATAAATGAGAATAACTACACAATGGTTAACACATTTTCTTTTGTACTAGCTCAAAATCTGTCACAATAATAACAATCAAGAAAGGTAATAATAAAGATAAACGTAGAACTTAATAGTTTCCGATTCATTCTTTTATGATATTTTGAGGATGTTTGCACATAACTCAACCATTTTATCCTTATAAATTGTATTTAGCCTCAATTTTGAACTAATACCGATAGATAATGTTTCTGCATAATGCTTAATTGAATGCAAGATTAGAATATTTGGAAGTAGTCAAAGAGAAGTTATGTATAGAAAGATCACCAGTTTGATTGTTAGGAAATACACCTTCTAAAATACTAGAATAATGAAATAATAAAACGCAAAGTGGAAAAAAAAAAAAGCAGAGAGAAAGAAACCAAAGATTTATGTGATTTATCTAAAAAGGTGACATTCAAGCAGCTATCGCAGATCTTCACTGTAGGAAGAAAATGGCCATAAATTTCTACAATCACTTTTACAACCTAAATAAAAGACTCGACTACTCCCACTTGAAAACTTACTTTAGTTATGTATTCATACAATTAGATCAATACAACAACTTCTTCTATTTTTGCAAGCCAACTGCAGAAACATATATAACTTGCCTTTTTGTCAATTATCATCGCCATTAAAGTCAACATATCCATGGTTTCCATTTCCACGAATCTTCAAGCCTTTAAATCTTTATCCTCTAAGAGATTGAATAAAATGATATTTCATTAAATATGCTTTATTCTATATGATTATAGGAATGTAACATATACTTTACTTGTAGGTTGTAAACTAATTAGGAATGTTAGATCGACCTTACTAATTGTATATATCTAGCTCTTGTATTTGGACATGTTTAGATCATTGAAAAAATATAAGGAATTTTCTTCCTCCAATCTTCTCTTTCTTTTGCTTTCTACATGGTATCAAAGCCTGTATTTGATTGAGAAGAATTTGTGCGCTCTAAACTGCTTTTTCAAGTACACAATAGAGGGTCGTGAGGGGTATTTTTTTAAACATCCATTCAGGGCACGTGAGTGACACCCAAGACAAGAGTGCCCGCCTCGGCTGTAAGTGACCACCGACCGCCAACGAGCAAGACCACCAAGTCGGATGGTAGGAATAGTGCGCGTGTGAGCCACACGCGTGGATCTACATTTTTTGCCCGATGCGTGGGACCTTCTCCAGCGACGAGCTTCTTCCTCCGGCGTCACCAGCCCCCACAGACCCTCCTCATCTACCTATCCTCCTTGTCCAAGGCCTACAACAATGCATTTTGAGAATTTTTTGTGTTTGGTTGCCCTTTGTTCCTAGGGTTTTGTGATTTTCAGTGACTGTTTTGTGATTCAGCGGCATCAACGGGTGTTTTGAGGTTTGTAGGCCAAATTCATCAGTGTGGTGCTTTCATGGAATAAGGGTAATTTTATGCAAAAATCCTTTTTTTTTCTGGTATTTTTCAAATTTTCAATAGCTTGTTTGAGTTAGATCTGCTTCTATGACTGACAAGAAACCCTTAGGTGGAGTTGTGTGTCATTATTGCCATGATTTAGGGCATGTACGCCGGGATTGTAGGAAGTTACATAATAGATATCGAAGTTTTCAGAATGCTTATGAATCATTGAAGGGTGCCTCTACTCCTAGCACTATGCTTACAGGGTCAAGTAAACCTAACACATGTCTTATGTCCTCTTCCTCCAAATGGGTCATTGACTTTGGTGCCACAGATCACATGACAGGTAATTCCAATTTATTTACTACTTTTCAGTCACACCCTTCTACCTCTATTGTTACCCGTGCAGATGGGTCAACATCTAGTGTCCTTGGGTCAAGAACAATTCATCTTACTCCTTTAATCACCTTGACCTCTATTCTCAATTTACCATAATTCTCTTTTAATTTAATTTATGTGAGTAAACTAACTCGTACACTTTCCTGATTATTGTGTAATTCAGGATCTTTTGACAAAGCGGATTATTGGTAGAGGACGCGTAGCCCAGGTCTCTACATCTCAACCAAAGCTAACGCTGTCAGTTGTTTCGAGTTGGCTACTCTCATTCTAATTACATTGTCAGTTGAAATATCCTTCTTTATCTCTCCGTTGAAGAAGCTATATCCTTAGTCTCTAATGTTTAGGCTCCTTGTCCAATTATGTCTCCCACTAGGTTTCAATATTTCATTACCTTTGTGGATGATATCTCTCGTGTCACTTGGCTTTATCCAATGAAAAGTTATTTTCACCTTTTTTTTCTCATTTTAGTGCCTTTTGTGCTGAAATTCAAACATAATTTCATGTCTTTGTTCAAATATTGAGAATTGATAATGCCAAGAAGTATTTGTCGGAACCTTTTCAGCCTTTCATGCTACAACATAAGATTCTCCATCAGACCTCTTGTATTGATACTCCTTCTTATAATGGGATAGTTGAGAGAAAGAATAGACATCGTCTTGAGACTGCCTGGGCCCTTCTGTTCTAGATGAATGTCACTCAACATTTTTGGGCCGATGCAGTCTTCACAACTTGTTTCTTATTAACAGGATGCCCTCATCGGTCCTTAATTGGCCTACTCCTTACCACCAGTTGTTTCCAAATAATCTGTTGTTCCCTATTGAGCCCAAGATATTTAGATGCACATGCTTTGTTCGGGATGTCCGTCCTCAAGTCTCGAAACTTGATTTGAAGTCCTTAAAGTGTATCTTTCTAGGATATTCTTGTGTTCAAAAAGGGTATAGGTGTTATTGTCCCACTCTTCGACATTACTTTGTGTCTACTAATGTTGCATTTTTTTAGACTACCCCATTTTTCCTTTCGTCTACTGTTACGAGTCTGGGGGAGGATGATGATTTATTGGTTTATTATGTTTCGTTACTGGTTCCTACTTCAACTCTTATTCTATTAAACCTCCCATTACTTAAGTAAACTCTCGACGCCAAAACCCCCCCAGTCTTGAGTCCAACACCAGCTACTTCGACATTAGATCCAGTCTCCACTAATGATCTTCCTATTGCTCTTCATAAAGGTAAACGTCAGCTGCGGTTCAAATTCCACTTCCTCTATTGTTTTATAACCATTTGTCATCACATTCATGTTCTTTTACTGCATCCTTTGAACTCATCTCGCCGCTCTAACAATGTTCTCGGTTTATCTCACCCGCTGCGTAGCGTTGCTATGATAAAGGAGATGGATGTTTTGAATGACAATGGTACTTAAGACTTGGTATAGTTACCTGCTGGAAGAAAGCCATTGGATGTAGTTGGGTTTTTGCAGTGAAGGTTAATCCTAATGGCTCAGTAGCTAGGTTGTGAGCACGCCTTCTTGCTAAAGGGTATGCCCAGACCTATAGGGTGGGCTATTCTAATACCTTCTCCCATGTTGCCAAGATGACTTTTGTTCGACTATTTATATTTCTAGCAGCCACTTATGGATGGGACCTCTACCAGCTTGATATTAAGAATGTTTTTCTTCATGAGGATCTTCCGGAGGAATTTATATGGAGCAACCTCCAGGGTTTGTTGCTCAGGAGGAGATTGGTATAGTTTGTCGCCTCCTTAAATCCTTATATGGCTTAAAACAGAGTCCACGCGCATGGTTTGGTAAATTCAGTCGAGTAATTGAGAAGTTTGGCATGCAGAAGAGCTAATTTTATCAATATGTCTTTTATAGAAATTCTGATGCAGGTATCATCTTGTTAGTTGTGTATGTAGATGATATTGTCATTACTAGGAGTGATATGGTAGGTATATAATCACTTAAGTCCTTTCTTCATCTCCAATTCCACACAAAAGACTTAGGGATGCTAAAGTATTTCTTGGGTGTTAAAGTTATGAGGAGCAAACATGGAATCTTCTTATCTCAAAGGAAATATGTGCTAGATCTATTGTCTGAAACAGGAAAATTGGGGGGAAAGCCATGTAGCTCCCCTATGGCACAAAACCAAGATTTTATTAGAGAAGGCGAATTGTTTGGAGACCCTGAGAGATATAGAAGACTAGTTGAAAAGATGAACCACCTACAAAGAATAAGTCCTTAATATTGCACACTCGGGCCGTTGCTGTAAGCCAATACATGTCCCTTCCAACAGCCAATCATTAGCGCTTGTAAAATGCATTCTATTTACTTAAAGGAGCCCTGATCGTGATATTTTATATGGTAATCATGGGCATAATAGAATCGAGTGTTTCACGGATGCTGATTTGGTAGGATCTAAGGAGGACAGGAGGTCCACTTCAAGTTATTGTGTCTTTGTTGGAGATAATCTAGTCTCATGGAAAAGTAAGAAACGGAGTGTGGTTTCTCATTCGAGTGCAGAATCAGAATATAGAGAAATGACACAATCTGTGAGTGAAATCATGTGGATTTCACAACTCTTGATGGAAGTAGGTATTAAGACTTCCATTCCAGCAAAGCTCTGGTGTGACAACTAAGTTGCTCTCCACAATGCCTCTAATCCTGTATTTCATGAGCAGACTAAGCACATTGAGATAGATTGTCATTTCGTTTCGTGAGAAAATACAACTTGGATTGATCTCTACAAAATATGTAAAGACGGGAGAACAATTGGGTGATATTTTTACAAAATCCCTAAGTGGGGATTGAGTTAGTTATCTATGTAACAAGTTGGGCATGATTAACATCTATGCTCCAACTTGAGGGTGAGTGTTATAGAATGTAAATATAGACTTTACTTGTAAGTTGCAAAAACTAATAAAAATGCTAGATTGACCTACCAACTATAAATATCTAGCTCTTGTATTTATACATGCTTAGATCAATGGAAAAATATAAGGAATTTTCTCCTCCAATCTTCTCTTTCTTTTGATCTCTACATATGGAAATGTAGATTCTTTGCAAAGTGAATTGCATTATGACTACTGAATAAAGTATATTAATTCTCCAATTTATTTCCCACTCTTAAGAAACCTTAAAGCAATCATCTTCTTATTGGGTTTTTGATATGGCAATTTATTCTCGGCTCTTGTAGTGGAGAGAATCATAACTCAGAGTGGAGAGAATCCACAACTTTCTATAATAAGCAATCCAACTCATTCCAGTTCTCTAAAGCGTATACACATATGTAGTAGTAGTTCTTTTTGGTACTAAAATTCTAAGGATCCATATAACTACTCCCTAATGCATCTTGCTAAGGTTTTTTTTATGTAATTACTCATTGTTCTTATTGCATTTGTAGTATTTGGTATCGTACAAACCATGGTATACATCAAACTTCGAAATTGAGAGGGCATATGGAACTTTTTTGAAATGGCCATGTTCTTCCTTAATCTTTGATGAGTACCCAAAACACTCATCATATACACGTGTTTTATCATGTGTTTCAGTTCATTTCATTTAGTAATAAGTGTGTTTATCACCTTTATATCTGGATACTTATTCCGTGGCATTTTAGGTGAAAACTAAGAAGATTCGAGAGGTCAAAAGCGAGGCTCGAGAAGAGGAATGGAGAGCCCAGCCCCAACGTTGCGACGTCCCAACGTTGCAATGCTAAGGTAGGACGACGTACCCATCTTCATCAGCCCAACGTTGCAATGTCGCCGAGACTTTGTCAGTGAGAATTTAGGATAAAAAGAAAAATGACGAATTCAAGGGGAGAGAGACGGGAGAGGACGGAGAAGAGGATGCAAGCGTGAATTGAGAGATCGTATGCACTCCTATATTTGTATTTTCTTTCTCAAACTCTTAATGATTAAAAACTTTATGGTTGTAATGAACAATATAATGTTCTAGCTTTATTTCTAAGGTTTTGTTGTACCCTTGCTACATTCATATGGATTAATTATTTATTTCGTTTCATTCAAGATATCATGGATCCGAGACGCTTGATTTATTTTCCGTGATTTATTTACATGGTGGTGTTTGGCCAACACACATGTCTCACTGGGAATCTCGAGATCGAGATAAAGATTTCCTGTGATCCGAGTAGACGATACTTGGTCAATTGCGAGTAAAGATCTCCCGCCTAAGTGTGGCGACAGTGGTTTCTCACTGGTCAAGCGCTGGGAGTCCGTGGTTGATACAGATATGCAATAAAACCCCATCGGCGAAGATAAGGGAATATACTCGAGAGAGGATATCCAGGCATGATCGACCACACAAGTGAATCAAGTAATGTACTGATTGAACAATTTTATCTAGTTTATAATCCATTGAATGTAGCAGGGAGAGACAAAACCCTAGTTTCCCTTAATTGAGTCAACAAGTATTAGGGTTAGCTTTTCTTTACATTAGTGATAATTCACGCGAGTTTGAGATCCGGATAATATTTTAGAGCCAATTCCAGTATTCATCACAAGCCTCCTCATGGGAACGACACTTGACAAGCCACTACACTCCATCGTAGACCTCCGAGCGCGTATACTTGCGCATACGGCCCACGCTTTTATACTAAATTTACAATAACCCTATCCGTAGCCAAGTTTTTGCCATCGCTGAGAAGTTTTCGTGGTTTGATATTGATAATGGGAGTACTAGATATTACTGATTTGTTTTCTTTATTTACTTGGTTATTCTGCTTACACAAGTGCTCAGAACTCGGTTCGCTGTTCAGGAAAAGGATTGTAGCAATGTTGATGTGTTTGCATGCGAAGACAAGGTCAAGGTGAACTACTCCCGTTCGATCCTGAGCCAAAGAGAACCTTAAACCGATTACGCAGAGAGAAAAGAGAAGCACACCAGAGAAATCTAGCAATCATGTAGAACCAAGAAGAGCAAGATCAGGGCCAAGAGAGGAATGAGCCGAATAGGAGACAGAATGGGAATAATGGTAGGAATTGTGCTCCCAGGTCGTTTATATAGCCAGATGATCCTTTTATGTTGCTAGAAGAGTTTGCTTTACCGCCGACGGTTGTTTAGTCGGCTATACGAAGACCACCCATACAAGCGAATAACTTCGAGTTGAAAACAGTAACCCTGCAGATGCTTCAGAACATCCAGTTCCACGGGCTACCAAGTGAGAACCCGAATACGCATCTGACAAACTTCATTGAAGTATGCGACATGGTCAAATACAATGGAGTAACAGAAGAAGCGCTTAGACTGAGATTGTTCCCTCTCTCACTAGGTGATAGAGCTAAACATTGGTTGACAAGCCAACCACCAGATCCATTACCTCATGGAATGATTTGGTCCAAAAATTCTTGACTAAGTTTTTCCCACCTTCAAAGATAGCACAGCTGGTGCAAGAGAATAACACTTTTAAACAGTTGGAGGGGGAAAATTTGGTTGAAGCCTGGGAGAGATTTCATGAATTGTTAAGGAGGTGTCCACATCACAAGCTGACTAGATGGATGCAAGTCCATCCCATTTACAACGGTCTGAGTGATTCCACCAGAACAGTTATAGATGCCTCAACAGGAGGCGCTCTGATGAAGAAGACGACAGACCAAGCATATGGAATTCTAGAGGATATGGCTACTAATAGTAACCAATGGCCTAGGGACAGGCTGATACCGAGGAAGGTTGTAGGAGGCGTGGACACAAAGGTCCTAAGAAATTTGGTAAATCATGTCGCATAACTCGCATTAACAATTAAAGGCAGCAGTCAGAATGATATTCAGAACAACCCCTTGGGAGAGATATGTAATCATGTGGGAGGACAAAGACAAGATTGGCTGTAATGCCATTTAGCGATGACAAGAGTAGGGCAATAATATGTGTCGAGATTTAACTAGCCAACAACAGATCGGTATGGGGTAACACCTATCAAAATCGAACGAACTGCAACTGTGTACAAGGTTTGCTTAATAATCAGAGCAATCAGAACTATGGATGGAGGAATAATCATAATACTATGCCACTACCCTGAAGTGAGCAACCGCCATCTCGAGAAAAGTGGACTTTAAGAAGCACTAGCTAAATGCTTAATACTTCATGCAGCCTTTATGAATGAAACAAAAGCAAATATGCATACACCAACAACCGACAACCAGCAACACGCTGAGAAACTTGAGGCAAATGGGCCAAATAGCCAATCTATTAACCGAGAGGTAGTGTTCTTTCGCTAAGCAATTCGTAGATAAACCCGAGAGGAAAGTGCAAAGAACATTTTGCTGTCATCACCTGAGAAGCTGTGATAACTAATTACCAGTGAAAACCAATAAATGGTAAGAGAAGTGAAACCGAGGAGGCACCTTACACCTCAAAAGATCGACATGCGCGGCAGCCCTAAGAGAAGAAGTCAGTATAGAGATCAAATGCAAGGAAAGAGACTGAGAAACAAGCAAGTACAAATGAACCCACTACACCAATCCCGTATCCTCAGAGTCTGAAGAAGAACAAATTAGACAATCAATTTACCAAATTCATGGAAGTGTTTAAGAAACCGCATATCGATATTCCGTTTACAGATGCTTTGGAAAAGATGCCTAGCTACGTAAAATCTATGAAAGATATACTGTCAAGGAAAAGAAGGTTATCGTACTGGTGATAGTGAACCCATCGAGAATGCAAGGCTATCCTTCGAGGAAACTACCACGTAAACCGGCGATCCAAGCAGTTTTACAATCCCATGTAAGATAGGGAACTCGATCTTCGAGAGAGCCTTATGCGACTTGGGAACCAGTATTAACCTTATGCCTTTATCTATTTCCAGACGGTTAGGATTAGGTGAAGCTGTGACTCACGACCGTCACTCAGAAATGGGTGGATAGATCATCGGGTGCGGGAGTGATAGAAGACGTAAGGTAAAGGTAGATAAGTTTATCTTCCCAACTGATTTCATAGTGCTAGACACAAAGGAAGACAATGAGATACCCATCATATTGGGTAGACCATTTCTAGCAATTGGCAAGGCTATGATTGATGTGTAGAAGGGAGAATTGAAATTAAGAGTCTAAGACGATGAGGTCAGGTTTAATGTATTCAATGTTTGTATAAGATCCAAAGAAAGAGGATGCATAACCGACGATAAGAGGCCAATACGGGAGGCTATACTTGTCTAGCCATGGCTCGACCGACCTCGAGACTAGCCTTGTAAAATGATAAGGAGGAACTAGGTGAAGAGGCCAAAGAGTACGTGAAATGGATGGACTCCTTCCAGCCGAACAGAAGAAAGTATTATGAGCCGTTGGGAGAGAATACCGAGACTTTAGTGCCTTCAACTAAGCGACCACCACAATTGGAGCAAAAGCCATTACTAGTGATCATATCAGCATCTTTGACAGTAGTAGAAGATGAGAAGCTTTTGAGAGTACTTCGAGATCACAAAGATGCTATCGGATGGTCCCTAACCGATTTGAAGGAGATCCACCTCTCTATGTGTATGCATCGGATCTTATTAGAAGATGGTCACAAACCTTCAATGGAGGCTCAAAGAAGACTCAATCCAACAATGAAGGAAGTGGTAAGGAAAGAAATATTGAAGTGGTTAGATGCAGGTGTAATCTACCCCATTTCAGATAGTTCGTGGGTAAGTCCGGTACAGGTTATTCCAAAAAAAGGAGGGACCACAGTGACAAGGATAGAGAATAACACACTACTTCCCTCTCGAACAGTTACTGGGTGGAGAATCTGTATAGACTATCGGAAGTTGAATAAGCCAACTAGAAAATATCATTTTCCACTTCCATTTCTGGATCAGATGTTGGATAGGCTGGATAAGCTGGCAGGGCATGAGTATTATTGTTCTTGGACGGGTATTCGAGCCATAATCAAATCACTATATCCCTAGAAGACCAAGAGAAAATGACGTTCACATGCCCGTATGGTACGTTCGCATTTAGGCAAATGGATTTTGGGTTATGTAACGCACTGGGCACATTTCAACGTTGCATGATGGCCATATTCTCAGACATGATCAAGAAAACAATTGAAGTATTCATGGATGATTTCTCAATGTTAGGGAAGTCTTTTGATAATTGCCTTGAGAACCTGAGACAATCACTAATAAGATGTGAGGAAACTAACTTTATGCTGAATTGGGAAAAGTACCACTTCATGGTAAAGGAAGGCATTGTACTGGGACATCGGATTCCAAAAAGCGGAATTGAGGTAAGTAAAGCCAAGATTGAAACAATAGAGAAGCTACTACCCCCATCTTTAGTGAAAAGAATACGGAGTTTCCTGGGACATGCGGGATTCTACAGGAGATTCATAAAGGATCTTTCCAAAATAGCCAAACCTTTGTCGAATCTGCTAGTTCAAGGAGCCTTTTTTGAATTTAATGATCGGGCAGGTCGCAGTCGCTCTTATTTATGAAGGAGAAATTGCGCTCAAGACCTATCGTAGTAGCGCCGCACTAGATCTCCTCAACTAATGCGTGATGCGAGCAACTACGCAATCGGGGCTAATACCGGGTTAGAAAAGGGAAAGAACATTTCAGGTTATCTACTATGTGAGCCAAACTTTGAATGATGCGCAACTAAACTATGCAACAACTGAAAAAGAGCTTTTGGAAATTGTGTTTGCGTTTAACAAGTTCCGACCGTACTTGATTGGTAACAAGGTAATAGTGCACATCGACCATTCTGCCATAAAGTACTTGATGACAAAGAAGAACGCGAAGATGAGTCTAATAAGGTGGGTGTAATTGCTGCAAGAGTTTGATTTGGAACTTGAATATAAGAAAGGGACTGAAATCTAGTAGTAGATCATCTCACACGATTGGAAGGGGCCTAGTAAAGAAATTCATATCAATGATGATTTTCTCAATGAACAGCTCTTGGCGATTGAAAACATAAAGCCAAGCAGTTCTCGTTCATTGATCGCGGTGAACTACTCAGGCAAAAGTGCTCCCACCAGAGTTTAACTATCAGCAGAAGAAGAGATTCTTTGCTCATTTGAAGCATTACTACTAAGAGGAGCCTATTCTATATAAGCAATGTGCCAATCAGGTAATAAGAAGATGCGTCCCAAAGGAGAAAATGGACAAAAGATATTAAATCACCGCTACATTCTAAAGATGTGCAGAGGCACTTCTTGTAAGCATAGGACAACCAAGAAAAGGTACTTCAATCAGGATTCTAGTGGCCTACCCTATTCAAGGATGCTCACCAGCGTTGTGTCTACCTGTGATAAATGCCAAATAATGGGGAGCATTATCAAAAAACGATGAGCCACCTTGCAAAACCATCTGTATAGGTTTTCGACATATACGGGACTCGATTTTACGGGCCCTTCCCTTCTTCTTCATTCAGCAACCTATACATTCTCCTGGCAGTAGACTACGTTTCCAAATGGGTGGTGGCTATACCTACCTGAACTAATGATGCCAGAGTGGTAACAAAGTTTTCAGAGTCACATATACACCCTGTCTAACTCCTCGTCAAGACGTTGATTACAAGACGAGGTACTCACTTCTACAATAAGCTTGTGGACAACGTTCTGAGAAAATATGGGGTTCAAAGATCGCACAAAGACTTGCATACCACCCACAGACTAATGGCCAAGCAGAGGTGTTAAACCGAGAAATAAAGTCTATCTTGGAGAAAAATTCACACAAGATCAAAAGATCAAGTAAAAAAAAGATAGATTTATGCGCTCTCACTTATAGAACAAAGATTCACACACCTTTGGGGATGTCACCATTCAAGCTATTGTTTGGGAAAGCGTGCCACTTGCCCGTGAATCGAACACGAGCATATTGGGCAACCAGGCGCTTGAATATTATGGGATGTGAAGGTGGCCGACGAGAAACGCATACTGCAACTTAGTGAATTAGAAGAATTCCACAATGAGGCTTATGAAAATGCTAAGATCTATAAAGAAAAGACGAAAGCTTGGCATGATAAACATATTGTAAGGAAAGAGTTTGAGCGGGTCAACGAGTCCTCTTATTTAACTCACGACTCAAGCTTTTCTCAAGGAAATTAAAGTCGAGGTGGTCGGGACCGTTTACGGTGACTCAAGTTTTTCCTTATGGAGGGGTGGAAATCATGCACCCAGAGAAGGGGAGCTTTAAAGTTAATGCGCAATGGTTGAAGCCATACTTTGGAGGCGACTTTCATACAAGCAAACAGCCATCAACTGGGAAAGCACACCGAAATAGTGCAAGGAGGAATTGAAGCAAATCCCAAGAAGTTTAAGTATTCGAAGTTTTTCGCTCAAGAGTGCAGTGTTTAAGTATTTTTATTATTGCTTTCTGTCTTGTTTTTTTAGTAATCGCATTTTTCTCGGCGCGTGAACTATAACCAAATCACACCGCTCGGGTTGTTGTGTTTTCTGTGCTCCAAGATCGGGGTTTACTAGACAGAGAGATAAATGAGAAATCTATTCCGGGGTTGGACAAGGATCGAAACTCATTAAGGGAGTGCACCTAAACTTAAAAATTTCTTGATCAAAAGTACCAATTAATCCTCTTTGCAACATCACGACGTTGAGGAAAACTAAAAAGGCGCCGTAACGCCAGCTACATTGGGTTCAACGCCGCGGACGTTGCAAAACGCATTTTGAGCAACTCGTAACGCCGCCACAAGCAATTTTCACTCGTGAACATCATGACGCGAATCCAACCACGACGCTGGAATTTACTCGAACGTCGCGACGTTGGCCCAAACGTTGCGACATTGCCTGTTTTTATGAACATGAAAGTTCATATTTTCAGCTCCCGCACATTCGAAACCCTAACTCTCTCCATGGTTTTTGCAGATTCAACAGCCAAACCCCCTCCAACCTCGTCCCAAATGATTTTTCTCATCCCTCAGAGACCGAAGAGCACCGCTAGATCCGAAAAAAACCCTAGAGTTCTCCCATTGTTCTGAGTTTTTTACGGTTTCTGGATTTCGGGTGAGTTGAAGTATAGATTTGATTTTTCTTGGTGTTTTTGGGTCAAGCCAGATAAGGAAGGAACCTCGAGCGATCGAGGTTTCAAAAGCCTAGAATCCATAGCCAAAAGTAGTGTTTCATGTAGTGCCCACTAGGTGTTTGATTTTTTGCCTAAGTTAGGTTTTTGTCATTTTCTTGGCTATTCATGTAGAGTTTCCTCACACTAGGTGTGTGGAGGTTAATTTGGAGTTCTACTTAAAGTCTAGAATACCATCCAAACCCTACCTCACTCAGTGCACAATGTCGAGCAAAAAGCAAAAGTTAAGCTCGAAGAGAAGCCGAGCAATTGAAGAGCCTGCTCACGATTATGATCATGAGAAGTTCATCAATGCGAGTGCGCTAAGACATTCGGCCTCATCTCCAAGAACTGATCCTTTATCAAGGAGAAGGGATTTCACCACCCCGATGATTTCTTTCGCACAACTATTGCGAATAAGGGATGGAGGGTGCTTTGCCAAGCCCTAAGGCCAGCTGCCACAATGGTGGTACAAGAATTCTACGCCAATTTAGCCGCCCATGTACTGAAAAGGGTCCGGGTGCATGGGGTTTTGGTAGACTTCAGTGCGAAGTCTATCAATGATTACTATAACCTTGAGTCGGCTAACTCCGAAGCCTATGATAGGCTCCACGAAACCCCCAACTTTCCCGAAGTTCTTCGGATGATAACAAATGGGCAGGGCGAATGGAAACTTAACAATGAAGGGCACGTAGTGCACTTCAAAGCCAAACACTTAGCCTACATTCCTAAGGTATGACATCACTTCATCAGATCCTGTCTCATCCCGACGACTAATGTGTGTGAAGTGAAAGCCAAGAGGGCCTTACTCAATTATGCCATCATCCAGGACATCCCATTTGATGTTGGCCAGGTTATAGAGGATGCAATCCTCTACAACAAAGATGCTAAGATGAATCTCGAGCACCCCTTTCTCATTTATGGTATATGCAAGCAAGTCAGGGTGCCCTTAGAGGACAATGAGGCTTGGATACACCCAATCAAGGCGATAATGATTAAGAAAGACAAACCGAGTGTACCAAGGCTAGAGGAAGTCTATGATTCCAGCAATGAACCCTTGGACGAGGACGAGCTTAGAGCCTACCAATCTAGGTTTGGTATACGAGCATATGCCCAAGGAGAGGTAGGACAGTCATCCACCCAACCCCCACCCCCACCACCATTCCATGAGGAGGACCATGTCGCTCCACTACACTCCCTCGAGGATCGTCCACGACCGACCACCCCTGCTCGATGCGTACTGGGATGAGACCCATGAACACCCGTGTCTCCATCACCAGACAGTGGACAAGCTAAAGGCAAGACATGACCACCGGTCCTACGCAACCAAAGGAGCAATTCGAGTAACCAAATAGCCGATCCAAGCAACTCGCCCAGCTTCTTGCTTCTCACCCGCCACCGCCACCACCGCAGTAATCCACGTGATCACCAAGGGAGTTCCCTCTGCCCTCACTTGATATTTTGTCGATTACTACACACCGTCCGCTGCTGGGGGTGTGGGTGATCGGCTTGGTTTTCGTTTAGTTTGTTTCGTGCTTAAAGGTTTTAGCTTGGTTTTCTGCTTTAGCTTGTTTCTATGTTTCAGGTTGTTTTCGCTTATGTAAGCCAGTTACACAGGTCTCTTTGCTTTTTATATACAGTTTTTATGTGTTTGTGTGTTTTAGGTTTGTTTTAGGTGGTGTGTGAGTGGGTGCCATGATCGCTAATAGGAGGTCATTTTGATCCAAAATTTTTCAAAAAGAACGAGCGTAAAAATGTGTAAGGACCTCAGTTGTTCCATGATCCGGGAATCTGCATGCTAGAAGGTTGGGGTGACTTAGCTTAGTCACTACCTCATATTTCAAGAAGTCATTTCCAAGTAGTTTACTCCATTACTGACGAACATGTGATTTGGGAGTATACCAAGGCTCCAAACCTTGTTTACAAGAATTCTATGAGCCTTGAGGGTTTCTAACATCTAAGTGATGGGACACCTTTGAAAAAGAGGATTTCCATCGAGCCCCAAATTTAAAAAAAAAAAAAAAAAACAAAAAAAAAAAAAAAAACAAAGAAAAATATCAAAAAGACGTGTGTGAAAAGAATAAGTGGGATAGTCCAATAGGAATCTCGGGCACAGTTCGAGGGGCCTTTCAAAGCTTAATGCTCTGAGCCAATTGGCTGAGAGCCATTAACTTCACTGCCCGCTACATGGGACAAAGGATAGATCCTTCCCACAGACTATGGCCTTTAGGTTTAGTTGAGTGTTCGGTGTGAAGTTCGAGGGGAACTAAATGGTCGATGCCCTTAACCAACTAGTGGGGAGTCACCAATGAATCCTTTCTACAAGGACACTCAGCTAAAACTTATAGGCACTAGTTTTCTTTCATGCCTAGGTAGTTTAACTTGAATAAACTGGGTGCATTCTTATCCTTCCGTGGTTAGAATCTTTCAAATGGGCGAGTTGACTTCAAGTTTGGGTTTACTGGAACGTAGGTATATGTTGGAGATCATAAACAACTACACATAGACTTCTTGGGTAAGGTCATTGAGAACTTGGGGGGTTGAGTTGCTTGGCCAACCTGACCTTGCTTAGCTCAGTTCCTTAGAAAGTTGAAAAAATTTAAGGATCCCCCGATTTTACAGGACAAAGGCTTGAATCGCAAGTTTGATTCATTTTAACTCTCCTTTTTGGTGTCATGTGTATCACACACGTCGTAGGCATTTTAGTGTGTCATTTTTCATGTGTGTGTTTCTGTTATGAAATCGTTTCTTGCTTCGGGGGACAAGCAAAGGTGCCTAAGCTCGGGGCAGTGATGAGTGCCCAAAACACTCATCATATACCCGCGTTTGATCATGTTTTTGCTCATTTCATTTAAGAATAAGTGTGCTTTTATCGCCCATATTTGATAATTTATTCCTGTGCATTTTAGGTGAAAACGACGGCATTTGGAGGCTATGTGGAAGCTTAGAGAAGAGGAACGAAGAGCCCAACCCCACCGTCGCGACGTCGCCGAGACTTTGTCAACGAGAATTTCAGATAAAAAGAAAAACTACGAATTCAAGGGGAGAGAGACGGGAGAGGACGGAGAAGAGGACCGCGGGCGTGAATCGAGAGATCGTGTGCACTCCTGTATTTGTATTTTCTTTCTCGAACCCTTAATGATTAAAAACTTTATGGTTGTAATGAACAATATGATGTTCTAGCTTTATTTCTAGGGTTTTGTTGTACACTTGCTACATTCATATGGATTAATTATTTATTCTGTTTCATTCAGTATATTGATGGATCTAACATCGACTTACTTTATTTTCTGTGATTTATTTACATGGTGGTGTTTGGCCAACATTAACATGCTCTTACTGGGAATCTGAGATCGAGAGATAAAGATTCCCGAGGATCCGAGTAGAGCAACACTTGGTCAATTGGCAGAGATATCTCTGCCTCTAAGTGTGGCAATTGTGGTTTAATCATTCGGGTTGCTGGAGTCCGTGGTTGATGCAGAGATGCAATAAACCCTACTGGCGAGATAGGTGAATATACCTCGAGAAAGGATATCTCGTAGGCACAATCGATCTACCAGCGTGAATCTATTATTGTACTGATTTAACAATTTTATCTAGTTTATAATCCATTGAGTGTGGCAGGGGGAGACAAAACCCTAGTTTCCCTTAATTGAGTCAGCAAGTATTTTAGGGTTAGCTTTTCTTCACATTAGTTATAATTCACTCGAGTTTGAGATCCGGATAATATTCTAGAGACAATTCTAGTATTCATCACACTTCTCCTCGTGGAAACGACACTTGACAAGTCACTACACTACTTAACCTCAACACGTATACTTGCACGTACGGGCCTACGTTTTATACTAATTTTACACAACCCTATCCGGAGCCCGTCAGTCTTTGGTGTTGCTCTTTGGAAAATTTGAAATAAACACCTAAAGTTATGTTCACTAGTTTAGCATTTTGCATGTTGAACCTAGAGATTACTTTGTTGATATACTATACTTTTGACAACTTCAAAGTTTGTACTACTCTATCCATGCTAATCTTCATTCCAAGAATCTTCTTTTGACTTTTGTCTATCAAAAACTTATATATATTATCAGGTAGGTGGTATAGGGCAAAAAGATATTTTGATAGGACACAAGATGGTGAGTTTCCAGCTTGAGGAGCCAGGAGCAGCACCTTTGGCATGAGCGTTCTTGGGCTAAGACCGCCTTTCCTCTAGATCACCATGAACGAATGTTGCCTTCTACATCTAACTGCTTTTTGCACCATGCAAATTTGTCGGGTCATCAATTTTACTACTAGAGAGAAAATTTTGTGATAGTTCGTGCATCATTGTTGGAAAAAACCTCACTAATAGCCTTGCTTTTGAAATGTTTCGCCTACGTTGCTCTTCTTTGATCGTGAAAACCTACTTACTTTTAGCCTTTTTATTGTTTGGTAGGTCATTTAATTCCTAGATCTAATTTGATATCAACGAGTTTGTATCATCTTTCATGGAAATCTACCACTCGAACGAATTTTCAATGTTCTCAAGGAGCATCTTACTTCTAATATAGGAGTGTGTTTTTCTCCTTGAGAGACTTCAATTCTATTATTTTTTTTTCAATCCTTTGATTGCACTTCCTTCTTATAGTTCTCTTCAAACTCAACAAAGTCTTTCTTTTCAACTTTTGTGCCTGCGGGGACTTATAGATCTATCGTATCATTGCATATTGCTTCTTTATTAAAGATAACGTCCTATTGAGTTTCCAATTTTAAAAGTCCCCAAATCGATAACCAAAATTATAAGTGTAATAAACCAACAAAAACACATTTCCTAGACTTTGCATCGGGAAATGGGCTTCTTTTGTATGAGTCAATATGAACATAAAAAAAAAAACAACCAAATACTTTCAAATGTGAAAGTTTTGCCTTTTTCTTTCTCCATACTTAGGTAATTTCTCTCCAAAGGCACTAAAGTCCATGGTTAATAAGGTATGATGTTGTATTGCCGACTTCAACTTGAAGCATCTTGGGTAAGCTTGTGTGTATTCTCATACTTGGAATTTTCATTTACAATTCTGTTAAGGATTAGTTTCCTAATCCTATTAGGAAACTTTTCCTTTTTCATATTTCTCTTTATTTCCTAATTTGACCCTAACTTTGTTTCCTTTCTCTTCTCTAACACTTATATTTAAATATGTATGTCCACTCATATTTTTAATTAATGAAAATCAAAGAATTTCTTTCTCTTCACATGGTTTCAAAGCCACATAAGAGATTGTGAATATTAGGGTTAGGGTTTCGCCGTGAGGTCAATTCTGACAACCCATTCGACAACCGTGTCTCCCTCAAGTCACGTTCCAATCATCACGAAGCCTCTTTGAAGCCACTACGACCGCTGAAACACCCTCGCCACCAACAACTTTTTCCGACAAGATTTTCCGACGACCTCCATTCCGGTCGACGAGCACACCAACAGGTGATAAGTCTAAAACTCATATATTTTTAAGCCAATTTTTTATGTATATTTACGGCTTTAAAGATCATTTTATTGCATAATTATGGAGTCTTTACCCAAATTTATGTTTTGCGGGAAATTAAATAAAAGAAGCAAAAATTGGTATAAAATGGTCAAATGCCCAATGTCGCGACATCGGGTGGAGAATGTCGCATTATCAAGTCCGTAACGCGAACAAAGTCGCGGACATCTACCGGAAGTTAAGTAGCATTGAAATCTTTTCCAATGTCGCTGACATCACGCCAAAGAATGTCGCGACATCGCCCACGACATCAAGTGCGTAGTCGCCACATCGCCCAAAGAGAGCAGTAATTGAAAGCAGCAATGTCGCGGACATCGGTCAGGAATGTCGACATCATACCGTGGTCAGCGACAATGAGGATACCAGCAAAGAATGTCGACATCAGCTGCGTGATTATCGCAGAAATGTCGCGACATTGACATTCGTAGTCAGCGACATCGTGAACAGAAGGGCAAAGAGCAATGTCGCTGACATCACAATGCAATGTCGCGGACGTCAGCCACAACACGCACGTAACATACAGACCAATGTCGCTAATATCACAAGCAGCGAATGTCGCGACATCACGCAAAGAATGTCACGACATCACAAAAGAACAATGTCGCCGACATCAACCGCGGACATCGCCTACGACATCAGCAATGTCACGACATCAACCGGCGACATCAACGACGACATTAGCGTTAAATTCCAGCTTTTGAAGTCCTAGCATTCACTCAAGCTGTGGCCCACCCTGTGGCTTATAAATTAAGCTCCCAGCGGATTAGTAAGGCGTAGCTTTGGCCCAACTTTGGGAGAGCTTTTGCTCAGCTTTTGAGAGCTTCAAGCCAAATTCTCTCACAAGAAGAAGAAGATTAGCACTGTGAGAGACTTTTTTTTGTTTTTCTTTTTTATTTTCTCTTTTTTTTATTTTTTCTTTTCTCTCTCGTATTTCTTTGTTCTGTGAGTAGATTTTGAGCCGGGAATGTAATATTGAGTCAAATCATTAAATATAGAGCTCCATTTCTGTCCAAACTTGAGTGGAATCTAGAAATTTTCCAGAAAACCATTTTTATTCAATTTCGATTATAGTTTAGTGAATTTTCCTTATCAGCTAGTCATTGATAGATATAGTCCAATTATGGAGAGCTAAGCTCCCACTAGGAAGAGAAAGTGTTTTGAAAATCATTTTTGCAGCATTTTTGTGAATGTTTTTTTATTTAAAGACTGAATTTTATCCGACAAGATTGTTCTTAGTGAACTGTTCTGTGCATCAGTCGAGTATACCCAAGAAATAGCTGTATTTTGCTTTGATTTCTAGGAATCCCTCTTAGTGACACAAAGATGGACGCCCAAAGAGTAAAGAGCGGTCACTTAGGGGTATGCTAGATTGATGTTATAGAACTAATGAAATTTGAACATCACTCTGATAAATCACTAGTGATTGTTCTAACATCTAACTTCAAAGTTCCCTTTTGGGTGACAACAGGAGTGTGTTCCCGTGCAAGGACCACCTACCATTTATCGCTTAATGTTTGCAGGTTTCCCGCCGCCCGGCGTATCAACTGATCCCATGTTAGCTAGATCCTAATCAAGGAGAGAGAGCGCCAATGGATTGTGGATCGAGGCACCACTGCGATTGAAAAAGGCTTCAGACATCCTCGTTCATAGGAACAAGCTGCTACCCTAAGAAATGGCCAGCTAATCGGAAAGGAAAAAACAACCAACTCATAAAGAGGATCAAATCCTACAAGCACCTATTTATACCCATTGACCTGGATTAGCAATATGGTGTTATAAATAGGGAAATGTATAGTGTCATGAGGCATTCCAAGGCTATACTACTTTGCTTTTGGACAAATCCAGCATTCAAACCCCAAAACTGAACTGTTTTTATAACCATTTGCAAATTGATAGTCAAGGCACTGATCTCATTCCTAGTACTTATTACTTCTCAGTAAAACACTTTGATTCCTTTTTGTTTTAAACTACTTTTATTTTAGTTTTTATTTCAGTTTACGAGAGTAAATTTAGAAGCGAGGATAGCGAGGATCTCGAGTAGTAAGGGTAGTTGATCTATAGATTTATGCTTAATCCCCTCGCGGGTATTCATTTCCGCATTTAATAAATTAATTTTATTACTGTATGACTGCGGCACTGCAATGATTTATTTAAACCAATCTGCATTTTAATCGTATTTTAAATAGAGAAAACCACAGCTGCACTTTTCACCCCAAAATAGTGACAAATTTCCGCAACACCGTTGTCGGGTATTTCAAAGGAAACAAAAGCAACATATTTGGTCTATATAAAATTTATCGCACAGAGCTGGCCCGATCTACCCCCGTGGAAACCTCGTTTCGAAAAATAACCATACATGTTTCTCACACGCTCCGATCTACAGGGCATTGCTTAACCACGCGCCTCCTCCAACAAAGATCACATGCCTCCGGGACGAGCCACACCCACCCGACATGTCATGTTGCCACCAAAACCCCTTTCTCCGACGACCAAGCTTCTAAGCTATTCTACGGCCCGAATCTTTCTTCCTTTTTGTGTTTTCTAGAGCTCTATGACATCTCTCAGCTCGGGAGTTATTCTTCGCTCCATCCGAAGTACTAGTTCTATTGATTCTGTTGGCTTTCTGCTGATTTCTCGTCTTTATGGCTAAAAAAGGTGTCTCTATGACTAAAAAGATTAGACTTTCAATTCCTTTATATCTAGGACTCATATGATTATCTTGAATAAACTCTCACGGGAGGAAAAGTATCTATCATGGCGCATTTTGTGGAACCATGGTTTATCGGGTAAAGGTTGGCGAGGATCGCCTTACCACTGCGGTAAACAAATATTGCCGAAGATAACCGTCCTCAATGGCGAAAGACTGATGCTTTACCATTCAATATTCTCCGGCAATCTATTGATGCCAAGACTCTACATAATATTCGAGTCTATAAAACTTGTTATACTCTTTAGAACCAGGTGAAGAAATCAGACATTGCGGCATTCAATGCGGTAATATCCTCCACTACTAATCCAAATGCCTCGATACGGTATTACCTTCGATGACTGGATGTCTGCCATTAAGGATGAACTTGCTTCTATCTTGGTGAAATCTACTAATGTCGAGACTTCATAGCCTAAAATTGATCAGCCTATGATCATTCTTCTGCTTAATCTCAAGCCAGATTTTGAGAACATCCGGGAACAAATAATCACTGGAACAGTTATCCCAACCTTTGATGAGGCTCTTTCTTGGTTACTTCGTCATACCTCCACTGCAACTCAGTCCATGCGATCTAATATTACACCTGATGCTTTTATGATGATTTCTTAGTCTCATTATTGAAGTGGTTCCCGAGGTGGACACAATAGCAATCGAGGTAGAGGACAATGTCCTCACTGCACATATTGTTATAGGTTTGGCCACACCCGTGATCGATCTTAACAATTACATGGCCGACCTCCTCATAATGCTCATTTGGTTTAATCTTCTAATTATCCACTGCCTGAGTCTCAGAGTTTGAGTTTTGTCTTAGGGAGCTCATCCACACCTCAAGGAGTCATTCTTACGCCTAAAAATATGAGTACTTTCATCTCACTCGTGTGGAACCAAATCGCTTCCATTTCCTATGTTACCTATACCAAGAACGCTCTACTTACCTTTACACATTCATCCGATCTTGATCCTCGACTCTGGAGTCTCTTATCATATCTTTGGAAATAAGGACCTTTTTTTCTTCTCTTACCTTTCCATCTCCGTTACCCACTATTACATTAGCTAATGGCTCTCATGCCCAAAACACTCATCATATACCGCGCTTTTGATCGCTGTCTATTTTGGTCAAGTACGCGCGCGATCGCCGTATATTTGATACTTGGCTTTTTATGCATTTCAAGTGAAAAAGGCGACATTTAGAAGCTGTGTGGAGATTTGAAGAAGGAGATTGGAGGAGAGCTCACCAACATCGGATCGCCCAACGCCATGACGCCACATCGCGACGTCCCAATGTCGCGACGTTGAGGTCGTATGACGTGCAACCTACATCAGCCAACGTCGCGACGTCGCCAGGACTCTCCCAACGAGAATTTTTAGATATAAAAATAAGAACGAAAAGAAAAAATAGGGGAACAAGACATACACGCAGAAGACGACACGTAAAGATTCAAGAGATCGTTGTAACTTTTGCATTTGTATTTTCTTTCTAACCTCTATCGATTAAAACTAAATGATTGTAATGATCATAATGATGCTCTAACTCTATTTCTAGGGTTGGTAATTCTTGTTAGTATTCATATGGATTAGTTTTTAATTCACTTATTCAAAGATATCTATAGATCTCGATATCAACTTCGCTTCTATTTCCCCTCGCATCATCTACATGGTGGTGTTTCGCTAACAATCAACTTGCTTTTATCTGAATCTAAGATCGAGAGATAAAGGTTCCCTGATCTCGGGCAGAGTGGACACTTCTGTCAATCGGAGGGTTTAACCATTTGCTGCCTTCTGAGTTGAGGGTTAAAGCATAGATGCGATAAACCCTACCATGAGATAGCGAATATACCGAGAAAGGATATCTCGTGAGGGTACTCATCAACCCACCAGCCGCATTGCTAGGTATAATAAATAATGCATTTACATAGATTATAATCCATTGAATGTGGCAAGGAGAGGCAAAACCCTAGTCCTCGTTAATTGAACTAGCAACTCATTTAAGATCAAATTGTCGTTATACTAGCAATAATTCACTCAAGTTTGAGATCCAGATAATACTCTAGAGCCGATTCCAATATTCAACACACTTCTCCTTGTGGGAACACCACTTGACTAGCCACTATATTACGTAAACTTGACGCGTATACTTGCGCCGCATGTGCCTACATTTTATATTATTTTTTACACACCTATACCGAGCTCCGCCACATCGACGCCTTTGCAAAGCTATATTGCCGATGCTAGAGACGTGTCGGCGAAAAGGTGGGTTTTTTTATCTCTATTTGTTCCAAATGAGTTAGGATTTTTAGGGTTTTAAGGAGGGATTTGATTTTTTTTTTTTTTTTTCAATTTTCTAAGGCAAGATCAGGCTCACAAAATGTGTTCGCATCTACTTGTGACGCATAAAAGGCATATGCCTATACGCTTCTCTGACACCCCAACGAAGAAGGCTTACCCCTACTATGTATAATGTTTTTTTTAGAACACTTCGAGTCTTTTTGGTGAGCCTCACTCTTTGAGGCTTGCCCCGAAAACGCCTTTGAAAGCATCGTATTAAAAGATCAAACATCAAATAAAGATGTTTCAAGCTCAAAATGACAATGGTATACTTGATCAAGCTCTTAGAAAACAAGTTCAAATGAATCAAGAATTGAAGTCCAAGTTGACAAAGAAGCATGACTCCAAGTTCAAAAACAACATGAAGACATTTCAAACTTAGGATGTCAATGTAAGGTTAATGCACTGGTGCACTTTGGATATCATTATTTTCATGCATCATTTTCATAACTTAGTTTTGAGGTTTAAATTCTTTAATTCTTTTAAATCCAAGTTTATACTTTGAATCAGAGATATCTAAGACTCAATTGAACCTTAAAATGATTGCCTAAACTTTAAAAATGAAAATGAGCATAAAAGAGTGAAAATGAACTCTGATGAACAGTTCCCTTGTGGTGAACAGTAACCGATGTGCTACATTAGCTGAGTTGCTACAGTACCCGAGTTGTTACAGTGTCCAACGGCTATGAACAGTGCCCCAACGGCTAGTTTGCAATTTTTAAGTAATTTTTGGGGTTTAAGGCTCCATCCTATAAATAGATGTTGGATATTCATTTTTCATATAGAGAACACTTGAATCAAACTTCCATTTGCTATTCTTCTCATCAAAAGTTCTCAAACAAGAAATCTTGGTGCATTCCTTTTCACTTGCATATTCAGAGTGCACTATTGCAATCATCCTAGCTCTTTGCATTTAAGGTGAGAGGTTAGTGGGTAATTGTGTTGTATACACAAGGGTGGATTTTGAGGTGAAAGACTTCAAGTGGTATTTACTTGAAGTGGAATTTGTAAGTGCCCCCTGGAGCCATAATCCAATTATACAAGGAAGGTTGGTTTGGAGCTTGAAGATAATGGAACCCTCACCGGATTGAAGGTTGAGGATAACTGAATGTAGGCAAGGGTGTGTTGAACCACTATAAACGAGTTTGCATTTCTCTATCCCTTATCTCTTTTATATTTGTTAATTGCTACTAGTCTCTTTAATTTACTTGAAATTTCTATTTACATGTACAAAAAGTTTTGAAAATCCAATTCACCCCAAACCACCACCCCCCTCCCCCCCCTCCCTCCCTCCCTCCCTCCCCTCCCTGGGCTTAGTCGCTAAGTTATAATCACTTTCAAAATTGAACCCAAATCCTACAAACTTAAATGTTTTTATGGTCAGTTACTTAACATGGTATTAAAAGTTCGGGCCAGTGTGATGTCATAGGTTCAAGCCACCTCTTTGTAATTTAAATATTTGTTTCCTATTTGTAATTTGAAAGTGCATAAAAGGACTTCGTTTGGTTTGTTTGCCTCTTCACATGCGGGTATGGGGCTACACGTTGATAGGTTGAGGAGATATTCGGGGATGATGAGCTTAGAATTAGTAATAAATTGACTAAAGTTTGATTATGTAATAATTTCTAAATTAAAAAAAAAAAAAACAAAAACAAAATTTCAAAAATAAAAAGGGCTAAAATGCAAATTTTCAAAGTTGGAAGGGGGTTTTAACAAAAATTAGAAATGTTTTGCTAAAAAGAAACAACAAAAGTTTCCTACACAATCCTAACCTTCATTTTTTTCTCTCAAGGAGAGGATAGGTAAGCTAGGGTTTCAAATGGGGGATTTTAAGCTTGAAGAAACATCCACCCCAAGTAAGCATTTCTTTCCTCTCTCTAGTTCAAGCATGTGATGTGTCAGGAGTGAAGAAAATCTTGGAGCACGTAAAGGTAAGGTGTTTTGTACTATTGGGAGATTATGATACTTCTTCCCTTATGCAACCGTTGATTGCTTAGAATTTGGATATGATAAGATAATGATCTACAATCCGAACGCGGAGAACGTGGTTTTAAGGTTTGAGTTGAGAGTTATTCTTGCTCAGTTAAATTGGGGTCAAAATTAGTTTTAGTTTCTAAGAAGATCTCAGGTAGGCCTTCATTCTCCTTATTCAACCGTTGGATTCCTTTTAATTTTGGATATATTTGAGATAGGACAATGATCTACAATATGAACCGATCATGTTTAGAGGTTTCAGATGAGAGTTATACTCATTTAGACTAACTCGCTTTTAAATCTATTTCGCTTTTGTAAGTTTAGTGTGTTTTTATTCTTCTTATTCAACCGTTGGATTGCGTTGAAATTTGGTTATGTTTTATATAAGACTGTGATCTAAATTATGAACGGTGAAGATCGAATTTATTACTTGAGGAAGGAGATATTGGAGCAAACCGTGATGACATCAAATCCACATTCAAAATTAGTTTTGAAAAGAGAGTAATAATTAAAGACAAATTATTCAAAGAGTAAGACACACACAATAATAATAATAATAGTAAGTTTAAAATAACAAATAATTAAATTAAAATAACATTGAAGAAAAATAAATAATATTTCGGATAATTAATGAGTTTTTCGCTTTTATTTGTATAGGTGACATAGACTCTTAATTGAGTTTAAATGTGGAGCGGTATCATTCAAGACTTTTAAGTTTCTTTGAGGTTAGGAAGATTAATGCAGTTTTTCCTATATAAACAAAATATCTTACTATTATATATTGAGTTTTGGAAATTTCTATTTATTTAAATCATATGCATGGATCAAATACATGTTTTGTATGAAAAATAGATTTGAGAATGTTTATGATAAAGATTGAAAGTTATGGAGATATAATTTGCATTTTTGGTGAAATTGGAAACATTAAGGAAATAATTGACTTTGTTTTATATGGCCTTGTCAAATGTGCTATAATAGTTGACAACATGGCGGATCAATCTTATAAACTTAACAACATGTACCCCATCAATGGGTTATAGTAATTGACAAATATGACCCTGGTCAATAGGTATAAACTTAACAAATATGACCCTCGTCAATGGGTTATAGTAATTGACAAATATGGCCCCATCAATGGGTTATAATAATTGATAAACACAGCCCTCGACAATGGGTTATAGTAATTGACAAATATGACCCCATAAGTGGGTTATACACCGACAACACGGCCCTGATCAATGGGTTATAATAGTTGACAATACGGCCTAGGTCAATGGGTTATAATAGTTGACAATCCAACCCCGGTCAATAGGTTATAATATTTGACAAAATGACCCTTATCAACGGGTTAGAATAGTTGACATTCCATTTAAAACAAATATATTTTGAGAACCAAGAACATAAGCGTTTTGAAATGACCCTTGTTAACGGGTTAGAATAGTTGACATTTTATTTGAAACAAGAATGTTTTGAGAACCTAGAGTGTAAGTATTTTGGAATAACCCTTGTCAACGGATTAAAATAGTTGACATTCTATTAAAACACAAATGCTGAGAAAACTGCATAAGCGTTTTAAAATAGCCCTTGTCAACGGGTTAGAATAGTTGACATTTTATTTGAGAGAAAAATGTTTTGAGAACCAAGAGTGTAAGTATTTTGGAACGGCCCTTGTCAACGGGTTAGAATAGTTGATATTTTATTTGAAACAAATATTTGTGGATTTGATTATGATATGAAATTGTTTGAGAAACGGGAAATATGATGAACATCAGTTTGAAATATATTTATATCTTATTTGTTTGTACTCAAGGATTTTATGAGATTTATGAGGAAAATAAAATAAGTTATATTCCAATTTTTGTAAATTTAAAAATATTTGATCCATGAAAATGTATTAACATTCCATATTGCTTTAGCTCAATTCTTATTTGATCATTTTTCATGTTCCCTACACCTTGGCGAAGAGTGATTTTAGGGTAGGCAGGGATGGAAGTTGAGAACTATTTTTGAGTTGGTATTTGTTGGAAAGACTTAGGATTGTTGGACTACTTTAATGCTTTGGGAATTAATGTTTGCAAACTTTCATTGGAAGGATTTTATGTTGTTAGAATGTTAAATTTTAAGATTATTAGTTTTGAAAAATTTTATCATGTTGGAAAATGTTAGTTCAATGACATTTTGTTATACTTTTGAAGGTTTTATGCCTTTGGGAGATTTTGATTTTATGAAATTAGTTTAATTCTTCTTGTGAGCATATCCAGGACAAACAAGATTCATAAACATAAATTTTGAAAGTGTGGTTTAAAGGTGAGATTTTAGAGCCCTATATGTGAATGAACAGTAATGCCCTTAGTTTGGAGTTGGGTTGTTACAGATTAGTTTTTTATTTTTAATGTGCAGCCTAAGTATCAGGCATGAAGGGTAGTGTTAGCAGTTACTAACTTTAGCAGTTATTGCTTTTTCTTTTAATTAGGATTAGTGGTTGTTTGGTGAAAAGAAGGGGGGCTTAAGTGTAAGGGGTCTTTTCAACCTGAATAGGGTGCTCCTATGCAAGTGGAATTGGCGCTTCACTCATGAAAGAGACATTTTATGGAAATCTGTTATTGACACAAAGTTTGGGGAAGATGTAGGTGGCTGGTGCATGGGCATTAGAAGGGGTTCCTACAGCACTAGTTTGTGGAAAGAGATAAGAAATGAATGGGAGACTCTCCTACCTAGAGTAGGTATGCTGTTGGGAATGGTAGAAGGGTGCAGTTCTAGAAAGATGCTTGGTGTGGGAAACCGCCTTTGCCCCATGTTTCCCTATTTTCTTTGACGTGCATAAAGAGGCCTCGGGCGGCTAATGCTCGATACCGAGGGAACTGAGAGGTGGTCCCCCCTCTTCATTAGGCAGTTTAATTATTAGGATTTAGAGGAGGTGGAGAGGTTTCTCCTTCTCCTCCATAACAAAAAGTGCTACCTACTATGGAAGACAAGCTCTTTTTGAGAGAGGCTAAGGGTGGACATTTTTCTATGAATTTTGTATACCAATACTTGACTGAATTACAAACCCTTTTCCCTTTAGATCATTCAATTTTAGGTGCTCAATTATAGGTTTCAGGTGGAGGCTTCTAGTAGTAAGATTCTCACCTTGGATCAGCTAAAAAGAAGGGGCAAAGCTCTTGCCAACAGATGCTTTCTTTGTGAAAAGGAGAAGGAGACGATCGAGCATCTCCTCTTGCACTACCCGAAGGCCAAAATCATGTGGAACCTATTTCTTGCTATTGTTGGAGTGCAGTGGGTCTTTCCCTTCTATGTTAAAGGGACGCTCTTATCTTGGAATGGTTCCTTTGTGGGAAAAAAAAAGACGAAAGGAGTGGATGTCAGCCCCCCTCTACTTGTTTTGGTCCATATGGCGTGAGAGGAATAGGATTGCTTTTGACGATGAGCGATGCTCGTTCATAAACTAAAGAGCTCAATTATTTTTAATTCCATGACAACACGCATATTACATAAAAATTCAATTTCTGATAGATTTTGTTTTGGATGGGTTGTAGATGAGGATTAGTGGGTATAGTTGAGGTTGGTGGGTGTTTTCTTGTCCCTTTGCTTTCCTTCTCTCTATATTCCCTGCCGACTGTTGTTTATACTCCCTGTATATTTCCCAGCAACTAATGGGCTCTTTTGTTTTTGGTTTTCAATATATCCTACTTTTTACCCATAAAAAAAGGTAGTTGTTAGGATCTATTTTTTAGAGATGTGAACTAAGAAATAGGAGTAATTGTTAATTCCAGTTGTTATTTAAACTCTGAGTATATGGAATAAAGGAGGCAGAAAAATTCAATACAATTATTGTGGTTAGTTTTTACCCCGAGCAAAACGTCATTTACAACTCAGAAACATAGAAAGTATCTTTGGCATCCTTTTTGGAAGGCGGGGAAAACCAATGATGGCAATGGTTACGTCGGGCATATCATGAGGATAGGAAGGTGGTCACTTGGGGTTTTTTTTTTTCGAAGAATTGTGGTCTCGTTTTGGTCCTACTGATTATGAGGACTTTGATGAAGCAATGTCAAAAATTGAGTAAACATGCTCCCTACAAGATTATCAAAAAGAGTTTGAGAGGTAGAGCAAGAAGGTTAGTGGATGGACCCAAAAAAAACTCTAATGGGTACATTTATGGGAAGGTTGGTACCGGAAATTGCAGAATGAATACGATTGTTTAAGCCCAAAACATTAAACGAGGCCATTAGTTTGGCTAGGATGACGGATGATCAATTGATCTGTCGAAAGAAGACTTCATCCATCTCTAACACCACTTAAAGCATCATGAAGCCGACTCCAACCATGAAGTGACTCAGCTTGGAAGAGATGCAGAAACGGAGAACTCAAGGCTTGTACTTCAACTGTGATGTAATACCCGGAACTAACAAAATAAGTAAATATGTCTTTCATAATAATTTTTTACCTAATATATTAAATAGAGGCTTAAATTGGTTTAAGGCATCTTGTGATTTATTATGCATTAATCTTAGATTAAGATTAGTTACAATTAATTGTTGGCTTAAACATTTGAAATTAACACTTTGGGATATATTTATAGTTAGGAGAACTAAAAGGGACTAGTTGGCAACCACAAAATACAAATAGCTAGACAAAGGACTAAAGTGCAAAAAGAGTTAAGGACATGGTTTAGGTGGCAGCTTCTAAGCATGCCAGCCCATGTTTGACTAAAAAAGACGATTAAGTGGCTGTTAGTAATCATTCTCAGCCATTCACAGCCGCAAAATTTGGGGCTTGGAGGGAGGAAACGGTAGAGAGTTAGGTTTTATGAAGAAAATCAAAGGTTAGTAATTTTAGTTTTGGATTCCTAAGGAGTTGTAAATGATAGATTTTGTTTAAAAACATGAATTAGTTAGCATTAGTACTGCTAGGCCCATTTATATCTATGATCTGGAATTTTAGAGAGAGAGAGCGAGAGAGAAAGTGAAGATTTTGTGAGGAAAGAAGAAAGGCATGAGATTCGTAGTTTTTGACCCTACGACTAGTTGATGCTCTTTAATGCTATATCTTGGTTTAGATGAAATAAAATTGATCTTAAGATGTCTTGAATTAAATGTAATTGTAGGATAAACCTAATAGATTCTAGATTACTTGGTTAAGTTGTTTGTAGGAAAAGAAATCAACAAGGTGGGTTGTGGAAATTGTTGAGATTAGAAACTGATTTGGTGTTTAATAACTGTTGAATTGAATTAAATCAGCTTGTTCTCATCTTGAAACCCTCTTATTATGTAGTAGCTAAATAGAATATCATAGCTGAATCTCATCAATTATAAGATTGATTTCAGTTATTTTAGCTAAATAAAGTAGCTATTGTACAACACACTACACCATATATACACACAAATACAACTAGAATATATGATCATGCTTTGTTTATGTTATTATCAGGGACATCGCACATGTACAATCGACATATGAGATAAATTGAAGGTATGTTCTTAAAGCACAGGGTTGAGTTTACTGAAATTAAAGGAGTTATTTAATTGGGCTACTAGGAGGTGGCTTAATCTAGCTAATTATAGGGAAAGCTTGTATAATTAAAAGTTAAAGAATTGAGAAAATTATGGTTAATGTAAGAGTCACATGATTAGATTGTATAAATTGTGTGTTTTTGTGTTAATAAACCTAAATGGAACCATTCTATTTCAGTTCCTTGATTTAACTAAGGGATTCTCTACATAGAGGAATTTCACGACCAATACAAAGTGAGGTAGGAATTTTATACCATTCTATCATTTATCTTTTGATGGTTCTCATTAAAGATATATTGTCATCTTAATAATTGATATGGATTTATGAAACATTTTTACTTTATCATATGTTCGTATTGTTGTGCATGGTTGTTTTGAAACATGGTATTAAGATGTGGGAAACGCTGATTTGAGTAATCATGGTTTCGTGGTGGACACGCTATGGCTCACACATCAAGGATGATTTCAGGCAAAGGGGCAAATATTATTCAAAGAATATATGGATAATGGAAGATGTTGTTGATAAGAATAGTGTTATATTCTAATATATTACTTATGTGGGACCATGGGTCCTTAGGTAAAAATCCCTAAACCCTCGAGGAAGACACCTAGATAAAGGTGTATGGGGTTGGTCCTGCCCCGGGGTTTTAGTCCCTAAAGACACAGGGTTGGTCTGGCCCTTGGGTTTGTAGTCCCAAAAGACACAGGATAAGACTAGTCCTTAGGTGATAGTCCTAGAATAGTCATTATTTATGGTTGATTTCCTATTGAAGCAATTGAGGGTAGATATCTATATTAGTGATTATAGTCGGTTATCTTGTGGAAGAGAATGATAAGAGCTACTAATCTATGTTGAAGAGAATGAATTGACATGACAAAGGGAAGATGATTGCACCATATCTATATATTTCACATTATCTCATACTTTGTTAATTTGTTACAAATGTTCATCATATATATTGCTATTAATTGAAGCTTTTAAGGGTGTGCATAGGAATGGATTATGTGTTTTGATCGAGTTGTAAACTCACCCCATCTTTCTCTTCCACCCTTAGACGCAAGAGGACTTTGGTCGGAACTAGTGATTGAGTTTTTTGCATGGATTGATGATTGGTTGAGGTTTTACTCATGTTAATATTTTGGGGCTTTGGCCTTTTTATTGTATAGAAATTCAGTCTTTTGAAGAAACAATGCATATATGTTCACTTTTGTGCACTTGTTAGCATGGGTTATCCTTAGAGAACCATGGGATTTAGATGTGTAAAGTGTGTGAAAGACTAAGGCACAGGTGGTTTTCATAAGAATTGAAGTACCTTTTTGTAAAATTAATGTTTATGAGGTTTATCAATGGATGTATTTTGTTTATACAGGTTCTTCTACGCTAGTATATTGTATAAATTTATTTGAAGCACAACCATCTTATATTTTCATATTTTAGGATTTATCAGAAAAAAATTTCAAAGGGTGTGACATGATGAGAACACCAGATCGTGTGATGGATGGTCGGGTAAAGGATGAAGAGGAGAGATTCATGTATCACAAGAGTTACATACCATATTTCTCAACCTGACCTTTAGACAAGGTTCCTCAAAAGGGGTGTGGGCTAAATTGGTAGATCGAGGAGATATTTGAGGACTCATGGTTTTGAATTAAACAAGTCGAGTTTGATTAGCTTTTTATTTTAATGTATGTCTCAAGTACGTATTGATGAAGGGCAGAAAGGTGAGTTACTATTTTTTAGCAAGTTATCGTTTCTTTTCTTTTATTTAGGATTAGTGGGTTTTTTCAATCAAGACCGCTATCTTATAGAATAAAAGTAGATCTATTCTTTAGAGATGTGAGCTAAGAAATAGTAGTTGTTAATTCCATTTAAGTTATTTAAACTCTTTGAGTATATGGAATAAAGGAGGCGTAAAATTCAATCCAATTATTGTGGTTAATATCACTCCCGCGTAATGTCATTTACAAAGACTAATTTGGACCTATCACACATGAGGAGGTCTGTGGGGTGTTAAGAAACCTGATACTCATATTGAACCAAATCCTACAACTTTGAACTCTAGAAAATCAAGGTTGTTTAAATACCTTCTTTTATGATACCCCTGCTGTTTATATAAAGTATTATTATGCCATATCGAAGAGACTTGAAACCTTTGTGAGCCATAAACCACCTCTTCTTCCCAAATCCTTGCTCAAGATTTGATTATTAAAACAATCAGTGATGTAATAATCCAATAAGATTGAGGTTGAAGGGATTGAAGCTTTTATCTTTATGGATTTAAAAAATTTTAAAAATATATAAATTTTATATCTAATATACTCTTTGGGAAAAAATAATACAAATGGTTGCGATCACTGATTCTCGCTATATATAGTCCTTGGTAATGTTAGTAAGGCTATAATTAGTCGATTGATTTTAATAAGCTAGTTATTTAATTGAGTAAATCAAGTGCCAATAAATCCATTGATTGAGCTACTTCAAAAAGAACATTTGAATTTCATAATTTAGCAATCAAAATCTAAAAAATCAAGGATTTAGGTATTAAATATGGCAGAAGATAGAGGATGCAATATGAAATCCATGAACTTTCTAGTAAAAACATAAACTAACAAAACAACTACTCACTATGTAATCGAGTTTTATAAGCACAGATACGCTTGACTTATTTTCCACAAGCCTATAAGGCTAAGTAGTGCTATTAATATATGCCACTTTCTAAATGTAATATGGGATTTGATTATGCATGGACTCTTCCTATACATTCTAATAATGTACAGTATCTTTTGCATGACCTAATTTCATTTCATTTTATAAGGAACCTCTAAAAGGATAAAGGAAATTGTATGGTTTAAATGTGTTTGAGAGCCTTAGCTTATGTTTTTCTTTTGCAAAATGAGCTTCACATCTCCCATAACAACATGATTTGGTTGAGGTATGACTATTTGAATGTACCCTATCAATTTTTTTCATTTTTTATGCATAAACTAAGTATGCTCAAATTGATTTTTGAGGGGAAAGGATTGCTACATGTTAGATTTTTAAGTTACCTGTTGAGAAATGATAGGTCGAGAAACATTTATCGATGGGATGTGCTTCCAAGGTGGTTAAACTTATTGTGGGTCCGATACTTCATGTAAATTTTGAGGATAAATGTGTGGAAAGCCTTTATATTGTAACTTGTTTGTAAGTTCTATGATAAGGGTGCTAAGCCTTATAATGATATAATGTCAAAAACTATAAAGTATATGTTAGGCCTTTATTATTCCATCGACAGGTTTTCCCCGAGAGAGCAAACATTAGGTCTTTAATAATCTGCTGTGGATGATAAGCCTTAAAATAATGATGTTATGTCAAAAGCTACAAAAAGAAAAAGTTTAGTCACATCCACTTGGTTTTCTAAATTAACACAGCAATGTCAAGGCCAATAACGGATTCAAAATCAGATGAAATATAATGAGCTACAAAAATATAAAAACATAAAGAAATTACCTCAAAGAACAAATGAAATCGATCACAATTAGTAAGATGATCATAACTCAAAATTTTATAACATACCTTTCATTTTCATGGATCCTGATTGGCCAAGATCTAACACTTCCAAGTTAGTTAAATTAGCCAAATCTACAAGGAAAATTAACAATAAGTAAATAAAAAATAAGATGTTTGAGAAGAAATCAACAAAAGATATTTTATGTAGTACTATAATGTGTCATTAAATCCTATTGAAAATGAATATTAAGTAGGATGAATATTAAAGATATTTTGGAAATGAATATTCATCTTAAAGCTATAATGGATGAAATTTTTAACTAGAAGACATGAAATAGATAATTGCCCTAATAAAGACAAATTAATTTGACTATAAATAATCATTTATATAGTTCAAAAAAGGATGTGAGTGAAAGAAATAGATCATGCTTGTTTTTCTAATTGTCCATGATCAGTAAAAGATAAAGCAAAGTGCCCCACCGAGCACTAGTTAAATCCGCCCCTAAGTAGAATGTAGAATGAACTTCAAAATTTGAATCCAAGGAAGCTAGCATTTTCTCATGGACCCTAATTGTTCATGTTGGAGGTACATTAGCGCACATTTTAAGGTAAATATATAATTAATTATAAGTGTTTACAAGGGTGCATGGTATAATTAAAAACATAAGTACATTTTCTAAGAATAAATTTGTGTAAGTCACTGTTAAGAAAATTTACTCTTTCCTCGACTAATAAATACTGGTGAATAAACATTTGCAACAGATATTTTCAATGGCTAGTCGAAAGGTGTGTTGGAAAAAGTCACTTGATAGAAATCTTTCGTTGCTAATAAAAAACTTTTAGCGACTAACTATCCAATAGATTTGAACCCTCAAAATTACCAACAGATTAAATTAGTCAAAAAATATAAATAATCAATTTGTTGTAACCATCAAAAAATCTTGATTTTCTTAATGTATTGCAATTGTCGTGTTCTGCTAGATTTGAAGGATACTTAGATCTTAAGCCTTTTGCTAATTCTGAATATTAACTCAAATCTTTTTTTTTCTTATAGGAATTAAACTCATAACCTTAAATATGGAAGGAAACAAACTATTATGCAACTAGCTAGCTTTATTACTTGTAATATTAAGGACATTATACAAATTAATTTAGAATAATAGTAAAGATATTATATAAATTTATTATTTTATATATATATATTATTGCCATGCCACGATATTAAGTCAATATTTCAAATAAGATAGGTTCTAAGATTACTCAAGTTATCTTAATAAACTCCATAATGAAAAAAACTAAAAAAATGTTCACTCTCTACATTGAAGTCATATCATCGCCAAGAGGGCTTTTGTAGAGTGGGAAAAAATTTAACCATTAATTCATTGTCACGTGTCATAAAATTATATACAATAGAATAAAATTGATCTTTTGACAATAATTCTATCAATCAAACTATGACTCGTGTCACATGGCCTCACACAAAAAGAGGATGAGTGTTGTTTAAATTAAATAAAGAAATTAATAAAAACTTTGGTAAGATATATTTATTAAAATAAATAAAAATAGTGGATTTGATAAAGAAAAAGTAAACATAAATTTCTATTATAAAGTACCTAAATATGCTTTCATTATGTCACCTAAAATTAATTTTTAAATTAAAGAACAATATTTAAAGGGGATAGCTTGGTTTATCTAAAACATAACTTAAAAATATCATTAAATATCAACCTTAATTAAGAAAACTATATATCATTAATGGTCATGGAAAATTCGAAATATGTTTTTCTTAACCTCTATAACTAGGTTCAAGCTTGAGTCAAGCTGAGCAAAGTTCATGCCCAACCTAAGAAACACCAAAGTCTAAGCCCATATACATGACCAATCAAAGTTCAAGATTGTATTTAAGATACGCTAAATTGCCTATTCAAGCATTGTAAATAAATTGATTTTTTTAACTTAATTAATACTTATGGGGGCACCAAGAAAAAATGCATGACACCATTTGATAATTTTCTCTTTTGCCCTGTTTTATGTGACTAAATGTAGAATATGGAAGGGAATTCGAGAAGTTATATTGAAGAGATAGGTACCAAGAAAAGAGGATATAAGGATTTTTTTTTAATGAGAAACAAGGAAAGATAAATGCCCCACTAGCTAACATGCATGATGCATCTTTTCTAAAAATTGAATTAAACATACCTCTGTCAAGATAAGATCCTTCCAATGTTGTTTCTCTAAGGATCAAAACTCTAAGAGATGTAAGAGCACCCACATATGGCAAAATGCTATTGTTGAAATAATTCCGACTAAGATTCAACATCTCTAACTTCTTCAAAACTTTCAACTTTTCAAAACCTGCAAGAAAAGTGATAGGAGATCATGGGACGTGCGGCACTAGGGAATTAGTCAATAAATGGGGTGAGAGATCACAATGTTAGTGGAAGGTAGGTTGTTAGTTTATTTATCACGTAGGATATTATGTTAGTTTATTAATTAGATAATGTGCTAGCTTAGAATTATTTAATTATGGGTCACTATTTTTATTTTTATTTTAACTTTGAATGTTATCAAATCGGGGGAGATGAGAGTTTAATAAAATTTGTTAAGGTTTTATCTCGCCTGAAGTAAATAATATTAAGGTCTTATCTATCCTGAAATAGATTATCCAATGAAAAAGTATGTTGGATATTTAACAGGTAAGTGGTGCTACACATATCCTCAATTATGCATTATAGGCTATCTAAAAGAATTAACTCCCATGAACTAATCTTGTAAGGATTAAGTTAATAGAGCTAATAACATCACATTTGGTATAACTTTATAATGTGTATATACCAAAAGTCTTATTTCCAATTTTATGATGAACCAAAATATAAATAAAGAAAAGATCAAAAGTCATTATTCTTCATAAAGGGAATGTATCATAACTCTTCTATGATGTGAGGATATCATGACTCTTCATAAAAGGCAATGTATCATGAAAGGATATCCAAGTCATATGCACAATTTTCTTTCTAACATCCTATCATTAGAGTTGTGCATAAAGAACTATATTAAGAACCAATCACATGAGTTGTGCATATAAGACTTGAAAATCAAGAATCGATTTCTTTTCATCATCATATTCATTATTATGTATTCAAGTTCGGGTCAGTTTTCTTATACTTTTGATGACTAGACATGAAAGATCTTTTGATGGTAGTTTTAATCTTTAAACTATCTCCTATATAGTTTTTTTGTCTAACAAGTGGTATCAGAGCCACTTTCACGTTGAATCGTCAAAATAAGTTTGTCAGATTATTACATGTTGTTTTGAAAATATGATGTGAAATGGAGTTCTCATTGTCAAAAATATTATTTTATAGGATATATGCTTTACATGTATTTTTTGGAAAATTTCATATATATAAGATATATTTGCACCATTTTAATTGTAATTACAATTATGCATAACAAATCATGTTGTGGCTTAAATGGTTGCAAACATCGCCTTCCATATCGGGTTTGAACATTGCTTATGGACTCAATTTCTTCATTATTTTATTTTTAAAGAGACATTTAAGAGATGACTCTTTAGCGGTGATTTTAAATTGTTACCATAGTTCTACTAAACTTGAGTATAAATTCAAATACTTAAAAACTTACTTATGATTATGTCCACATGCTTACATCAGTTAGTTAGAACGAAAGGTTCGAGTCTCAGTAGAAACAGTTTAATACATTGTATTGTGCTTATTTGGCCAAAAGATTAAATTATTTAATCTTATATAGGTAGATACCAATGAGTTAAAAATAAATAAACTTTTGAAGTATTCGAAAGCTAACTCTCTATTTTTATTTTCCTTCATTTTTTTCTTTCCTTCTTTCCTCCCTATTTTCTTTCTCTATATTCTTCAAATTTTCCTGAAACCCGAACATGGCCAAAGAAAAATTGAAAATGAACATCAAGATGAATTCTAAAAGAGAAATAAATGGAATGAATAGGAAAGAATAGTAACTAATGCAAAACCACCAAAACCATGATCATTACAAACTAATTTCTAAGGCTATATTTGGTTTCTAAAAATTTAAGAAATACTATTTCTATTTGTCACTTCAAACTAATTTTTGTATTTATTTTAACTCATTAATATAAGAATTAAACAATTTAAGAATATATAAATTTCTAACTAATGTTATCTATATTTAATTTTTTTTTTTTAATCATTAACATTTTTTCTAGGTTTCGTAAAAACCAACACAACCTATCACAAACCAAACAACCTAAAGGAAGGTAAATTAGAATAAGGTGTTTGTTTTTTTTGGTTTTTGTCATCCTTCTTGGTTTTTTATTTTTACAAATTATTTCTGAATTTCAAAATTTTCTTCTTTAATAAAAAAACCAAAATATTTGATTTTTTTTATTCAGAAAAAGAAATATTTTAGATTTAGCACAAAACATTGTAAAATCTTTTAAAATCTACATAGAATATTTCAAAATATTTTAAAGACAATAAATATTTAATTTTGGTTTCATCAATCTACTATTTTTAAAATTATTAATTTTATATATATTCTATTTTAGTTATATAAAATAAATAAATATAATAATATTTTTTTTGTAAAAACGATAATAACAAATTATTTATCACGATAATTTCATCATTTTAATTTTTTGTAAATATGTAAATATATTTTATATATATAATTCAAATATTTTTCATTTTATTATAATAATAAAGTTATATCATCATGGCATTGATTTTATCATTTTAAACATATAAAAATAAACAACTTAATATTAATATAAATATAATATTAAGGGTGAATTACCTGATTAGACTTAATGACTTTTATGGAATTAAATTATGACTTTTAAAAACTCTATCAAAGTCATAATGTATTCGATTAAATATTTTTAATAATTTTTATTAAAAATATGAATTTATTCTTAGTTATTTAAAATTTATAAAAATATATCACTATTTATAAATTCTATCAATATGTACAAAAATCTGTCAAAGTCTATCCACCCATTTACAAACTCTGCAAAAAGTTTACAAAGTCTTTAAATATAAAACTCTATGAAATTCATTTATATATTTGCAAACTCTATAAAAGTGATGTTTAAAAATCAATTAAACTCTCCACTTAAAAAAAAATCTATAAATATCCAAACAAACAAAAGTCCTAATCTCCATGATAATTTCAGATAAACAAAACAAAAGCCCTAATTAAGTGTCAAAGGAGAGAGAGAGGTAGGAGAGAAAATCCATACCTTGATTGTGCAGGGAAACCAGAAAACCAGTTCTCCGATAAGTCGAGGGCTACGGTTGCTGAAAAGGATGGAAAAGCGATGACATTCAAAGACCATGTTCTCCGATAACCATAAATATATTTTTTCAAAGACACTTTTTGTATAAAATTTTAATTTTTGCAGTATCTCTTGAAAAACACTTTAGAAAATGTCTCTTAAAAAAACATTTTTAGAAAATGTCTTCCCAGAAAACACTTTTCATATGATAAAAACTACATTATACTTAGAAATATTTTTAAACCTATATTATTTAAAGAATTTTTTTATTTTTTTTAGGCTAAATGTCTAAAAAGCCCGTTGGTTCGCTGAGACTGAAAAGACCTTTCTTTTGGCTGGGCTTTGAACCCCTTATGTGACAAAATTTGCTAATATTTTATGAAGGCTTCACCGACACTATCCCAAAATATAAGGAAAAAACCGATATTTTGCCGAAATATTTACGATAAATGGACGAAATGTCCTTCAACTGATTATCGATAACTGAAATTTCGTCAATATATCGACTGAAATTTTTGTCCTTAGAGTTACCATCCGCAATCAATATCCACTCCCTTGGATCGATGAGTTATTCGACCAACTCCAAGGGTCTCGAGCATACCCAAGATGTATCGAGGTTCGGGGTATCATCGCTGAGGGCAGTGAGAGCGATGTACCAAGACGTATCTGTGACACACTATGGGCATTATGAGTTTTTAGTGATGCCGCTATTTCCACTAATGCCCCAACAAATGTTTATGGATTTGATGAACGAGTATCTCAAATGTGTTCGATGTTTGTCATAGTTTTTATCGATGATATCCTAGTGTATTCGTGTAGTTCGATGAAACATCAGAGCACTCTCGAGGATTGTGCGTAATCCTAAGGGAGCGACGCCATGCCAAGTTAAGCAAGTGTCGGCTGGATTGGACAAGGTCATACATTCCTAGGTCATAATTTCAAATGAGGTAGTGTGGATCCCCGTAAAATGTGGTTGTAATAAATTGGAAATCGCCAAAGAACATGTCGAGGTCAAGCTCTTGGTTTAGCAGGTATTATAGGAAGTTTGAGCCGAGGGGTTCTCTGTGATAGCAATTGACCAGACTAAGTCGACAAGGAAAGATGTTGCTATGATTTGGTAGATGTTCGCCATGAGAGCTTGAGAGCCAAAGGTAGATTAACTTCAGCTCCAGTTCTAGCGTTGCCCAATGGGAGAGATGGGTTCGTGGTTTACAGTGATGCTTTAAGGCAAGGCCTTGGTTGTGTATTGATGCAAAATGATAGGGTGATTGCATATGCCTCTAGACAACTAAAGAAGCATGAGGAGAATTACCCTACACAAGACTTAGAGCTTGCAAGAAATGTGGTTTGCTCTTAAAAATATGGAGACATCACTATGGTGTTCCTCAGAGGATCTTTACAGTCATAAGAGTCTCCAATATATTTTCACCCAGAAAGAGTTAAACCCGAGTAAGAAAGAAGATAGCTTTGAGTTGATAAAGGACTACAACTGCACTATCAGTACCATCCAGAAAAGCTAATGTCGTAGCAGATGCCTTGGAGTAGGCGAACAGAGGAGTTCGTTTGTCTTACATGAGATCAAAGTTATCTTCCACTATTGGTGGATTTGAGAGCTAGGGTGATATTGAAGGTCGAGATTCAGGAGCCTTGTCAGTTACATTTCATGTTGGGATTTATCCTAGTGGATCATTCTAGCAGTGGCGCTTACAAAGGATCCACAAATGATTGCTTTTACTTTAAGAGATAGAAAAAGGAAAGAAAGTAAAGTTTCAGATTAGAGATAACGGCATGATAGTAAAAGGACAGAGAATGTGTGTGCCATAGTATGGCGAATTTAAGAAATATATTATGGAAATAAGCACATTCATCTCACAGATGCCATGCATCCAGTAGTACCAAGATGTATTAACTTTGAAAGAACATTATTGGTGGAATGGGATGATCGAAAGAGATTACGAGCCTGCCTGTGTACTAACTTGTCACAGTGAAAGCAGAGCATCGAGGTCTATAAATGATACACTATCTCTTTATCTCCAAAGATGGAAATAGGAGAAGATCACTATGGATTTTGTGACAGGTCTTCCAAGGACTCAGAGGCAACATGATGCTATATGGGTGATAGTTGATCGATTGACAAAGTCTGCTCATTTCCTACCAGTTAATGTTGGAGATTCTCTAGAAAAGTTGGCCAAATTGTATGTGGATGATAGTGAGACTTCACACCTGGGGCCGATGTTTCAAATCGAGACCCTCGTGCTCACATCCGTGTTTTGGCCTAGTTTACGCATTAGGTACTCGCCTATATTTCAAGACAAGATTCATCCTCGTGATGGATGGTCGGCTGAGCAGGACTATTCGGGACGTTAGAGGATATGTTGGAGAGCTTCGTGTGATGGAATTCAAGGGGAGCTCGATACCCACTCGGGCACTAATGGAGTTCGCCACAAACAATAGCCATCGTGCCAAAGATAGAATGGCACTATTTGAGGCATTGTATGGTAGGAAGTGTGACTCAACGTGGCCGGGACGAGGTTGGCGAGAAGACTAGTAGGCCCCGAATTAGTGCGTGTCACTTCGAAAGTGCAAGTTGTTCGTGATAATCAAGAAAGCAAGAGATGTGACAGAGAAGTTATGCGACAACCGCCGCAGTAGACTTGGCAATCGAGATAGTGATCAAGTCTTTGAAGATTTCTCCTTGAAAGGTGTTTTGAGATTCTGTGAAGCTTAGGCAAGCTTAGTTCGAGATACATAGGACCCTAAGTGAGATTGTGAGCAAGGTGGGGCTAGTGAAGCTTACCAATAGTTACTCCCCGTAGTTATCATGATTCATGATACATTCCATGTGTCGGTTGCGAAATATATTCCGCATCCTTCTACACGCAGCAAGAGAGCAACCAGTGCAGCTAAAGGAGAATGTGACTTATGAAGAAACACCTGTGCAGATTATAGATCACAAGGAACAGGTGTTGAGGAGTAAGGTGATTCCTTTGGTCAAAGTTTTGTGGAAGAATCATGAGAGAGAAGCAGCTACTTGGGAGCCAGAGGCTCAAATGCGTCATCAGTATCCTCAATTATTTTCCGAATGAGGTACTTTCCTTTCCTTTGAATTAGTTTGTTCATTTCGAGGACGAAATGGTCTAAGGAGGGAGGATTTTGTAACACCTCGTCTTAAGAAGGTGTACCTACATTTAGCAATCCGTAGGACACATATGTGCACTATGTCACATTGCGGGTATTTGGAGATTAAGTTGTGAAATCATAAAATTTATGAACCTGGAATTTTTGTACTATAGCAAGGGATAAAGTAGTAATTGAGCAAATGGGACATGAAGGGTATAATCAAAGAAGAGAGTAGGCCATTATATAAATAAAACAAGTTGAATTGCAATATTAAAGAGATGAGGACTTAGTTGCAATTAGGAGAAATATGATACTATAAAAATGGGAAGACAAACCAAAATTTCATTTTGGGTCTCAAATTTGGCTAGGGCAACCCGTAAGAGAGAAGAAGAAGGGATAAAAGAAGAGGAAGAAGAGGAAGAAGAAGTGGGAGAAGGCCAAAATCAGGAATGTTTTTATTTTAAATCAAGTGTGTTTTGGATTCCTAAGGTTTTAGTATGGAGATTAGTTGCTCCTTGGTCTAGGGTTTTGTGGAGAGATCATCTTAACCCTAGAATTCTTAAGGTTATGTGGGAAAAACCCCAATTGGTGAAAATTAACCATGGAATCCTCCTATTTATATGGTTTTATATGAAATTGGTGGACCTTGGGTTAAATTCATAGGATTTTCTCCTAGGGTTTTGTGGTATGAGGTTCCAAGCTACCAATACAAGTGTTATGGAGTGGTTTTGGATTAATTCCATGTTGATTTTGAGGTATTATGGAATATAGAAGTTGTATGAAGAGAAATGGTACCAAAAGAGGGGAAAATAAACAATTCTTGGCAAATTCCCGAAGGGGGTACTGCATTAAAATTGGGGTACCCTGATCGACGCAAGCGTGACCGATACCACCCATTGTAATGATTCCGGCACCGGTACCGAACGTAGTGGTACCGCAATCGGCGTCCAAAATGCCCAAAGATTGTGTGATTTTGTATAGTTAAGCTTAAAATCATACACCGTTAATATAGGAACCTTACTAAATGATAAAGAGAGGTTCAAAGAAGATTGGAACTCAATGAAAAACGTAGCGTATCTCGCCGCCTCGGCGAAGCTTCGCTTCGTCTCGGCGATATTCATTGAGTGTGACTAAGTCTAGGAAGTACGTGAAATATTACGCTATACGTAGGTGATTAATACGTTGCCGTATTCGTTTGAGTGTGTAAGCTAAAAATAGTACTGGCCGGGAAAGTCACGCGGATTTGTGCTCAAGCTTGGGAAACAAAGATACAAGATTCTAAACCTATTTTTCAAATACTATGATAAGATATTATTATAAATTGTTTTACACCGGTATTTAATGGTTTTGAATTGTTAAACCATGTTTCAAGCAAGCAATGAGACTTAGCAAGCAAACAAAATGGTTTTGATTTAAACCATATGTGAAAAGCAAATAAGAATGGTTTTGATGTATTCAACCATATTTCAAAGAGCAATCAAGCAAGCAAACAAAAGTATATTTTGTAAAACATGCCTAACCAAAAATCCCTAGTCTTAAGCAAGACACGGCCGAGGTATTCGCACGCGGAGCGCGGTGTTAGGATATCATTCATGCATTTTAGATTTTCCTGGTCGGCAAACTTAGTTCATGCATCATGCATTTAAAGGAGACCGTGGCACGTACTGGAGTACATAAGGTTAAGAGCTCTAACTAAATTATGGTGATGGAGACCCAGGTCAATTCCACCATATTTACCTAAAAAGGCGGAGTGAAGTGTGCCTGCTCTTCCACTGAGCATAGATCAGGGTCCTTCACCCGCATGGTCGATGCCTAGGCTCCGTGTTCACTAGGTACGCCAGCGTAGCAGGCACTCTCAGTGGTTGGATGATTTATAAGTATGTTTATACGCTTGAAAATCAAATCATTGGCGCACTGGGCGGAGCCCGTGCTCCCGTGTTCGCTTTAAAAGAACCACGAGCCCAGTTCCATTTTTATTTCAAAACGAGCTTGCCGAGCCCTTCCAAAGTTCCTGCTATTTAAAAGCAAACGGTTGAGCCCAAGCTCCCGTTTTTATTTCAAAGCATGCGGTTAAGCCCAGACTCCCGTGTTTATAAAAAGTTTTATAAACTTTTAAATCAAGAGATTTATGAAAAGTTTTGGAAACTTTTGAAGGAAAAGCAAGGTAAAACAAGCAAACAAGTGTGAAAAGGTTTAGAAACTTTTTAAGCAAAGTAAGAAATACTTCTGGAAAATATCCTGAAAAAGAAAGTTTTACAATTTTGAGATATTTTCCGAAAAAGCAAAACATTTTCTAAAAGCATACACTCGTCAGCCTATTTAGTCATTATTTTCGTTTTAAAACTATTTTCCAAGTATAAGTGTCAGATTATTAATAATCTTTGTAAGAAAATACTTTGAATTTATAATGGAATATGTGTATGCAATGTAATGTGGTTTAGTGAAAATGTGTGGAGTTTGATGGTTGCCTGTTTGGATATAGTGTGTTCAGTATACGTGTTTTAGAACATGTTCTTATGCAAACTAATATAAGCTGCTTCAGATTTTGGAAATCATAAGTTGGTGCTGAAAATTTTTATACGAGTATTAAGCAAGCAAGATCTGCCGCTTCACAGGAATTTCTAGTCGTTAAAGGTAACGGTTGGGGATTTCTGTGGAGTGACTGCAGACACCCGTCGTAGCGTAGGGGTAGTGTAAGCCGGCCTCATGCCTAACTATACAAGCCGCAGAACCGGCCACTTCATATTTAACCTTTTATTTTACCTAATATTAATTTTTGAAATTTAATTTTTTTTTAAGAATGTTAACTTTGAAATTTAATTAATATTTTTTAACTAATCATTTTAATTATAATGTAGTAAAACCGGCTCCATGAGGACTCAACCCGAGACCCTCCTCCTCAGGACGCCCCAAAACCCGGTCCGTTTGACTACCGTCAACCCGCTGGGGTTCTATACGCCTCGTGACGGAGACGCATACCTAAGTAAATGGTCACTTGGGCCCCCAGATCAATACTCATCAAACATGTACCCAACTATATTCAATAGTCAAAGAGTTATTTTATTACTCTTAATACAAATACATATTAATTCACAATCTAATACATTATCCAAAACATCAAAGCCACAACCCGCTTTCTTCAACCGGTCTCTAAGAAGATAGTCTCTCGAACACCCCGTATCAAAAATGTTCCCCATTGTGGTGAGCTTATCGCCCGCAGTGGAATCACCCACGCCTTCGAACACCCTGCATTCGAAAAAAATTCGATTGCAGGAGCTTATCGCCCAAGAGTGGAATCACCCTAATGGGTTACTTCCCACCTAAGTGCATATGAAATGCTCCAATTTAAACACACACTCAAGTAAACATGACTTGAATGTCTAAATGCCCGCTCCCATGTCTCAGTCCTCACCCACCTCACACTCTGTCTGGTTATGTATGAGAAAATATCATTTTCAAAAAACAAAATTTTGCTTCTTGAAAATAAACCATCAATTGTCTGTGAAAATATGGACTACCCTCCGAAGCTTAATTACAGAGCTCAAACGCTCATGGTCCTCATCCGAAATGATATGTCGCCCATCTCCAACCCAATTCTCCTAAAATCATCATGTGAAATTCTTTCGCAACCATGTTCGCTTTTCGGTAATCTATGTCATGCACTCACACCTAAACAACGTGCACACCCACCCAGGTTACCGAGTGGCTAAGTGAAAATGCATTATGCCATTTCCAAACCATTTATACAATATATATATACTAATATATTAATTATAAACATTATCAAATTTGCAATTCACACCACAGATGTAATTCAACAATATGGATCAAAACACCCAAATTAGCCTACTGAAAGCAATTCACAATTTCATCTCCAATGGCTCATACTCCTCACCATATTCCATATAATTGAGTAAATCACAATTTTATCTCCAGCAGCCTATACACACAATTATATTCCATATAATTGAGCAAATCAATTTTATCTCCAATGACCTTATACACCAAAACACAATTTATTATATAAAATTATGATACAAACACCTCAATACTCTACACGCCATGGACTGGTCCAAATGAGCTCCAAAATTCTCCAAAATTCCAACACCCGGCCCTCAAGTTTTAGATCCGATCAAAACTTATTGCTCAAGGCCTCAAACCAACCGAAACATTACGAAACACTTAAACAAAGTGTACTCTCTGGGCAGATAAAACCCCTACCTCACTGGGAGTTTGTCAAAACTCCAACTTTTTTTGTGTCCACGCTGTAGCTCCTATCGCAGATCAACCCTTGCCTTTCAAATTTCGACGCCACCGGTCCTGCTTCACGCCCACCGCCTCCTCCTCCGTCTCCTTCCCACCTTTATCGATTTTTTCCCATATTATAATATTATTCATATTATTATTATTATTATTATCTGATGCATAACTTATATTACCTCGTTCAAGTTCGTTTTCTCTCTCGAAAAATTTTATTTCTTTCGCTTAATTATTTTAAATGAACTTTAACTCAAGCCATTTTTCTAACTTCCTGAGATTTTCGTAGTTCGCTTCAAGTCATCTACATTTATCACCCGTAAATTGCAAATATTCCGATCGCCTCGACCCGACGAAACTTTTCTTGGTCACTAGATTTCGCGAGACGAATTTAACGGCGCAATCCTTTTCATCATCCGAGATTTAGAGAATTTCCCGTTTTCAACCGAAATTACCGTTTTACCCTTTTTTTTAAAATAATTGAATTTTTCCCGGGTTTTACATTCTCCCTACTGCACTTCGTCCCCGAAATTCACGCACATACGCATCACTTAAATGCATGTGCTACCTTCTACAACTCCAAAACCGTATCGGGTATGATAACCCGTCTCAGGTCACAATCACTGACAACCCGATGGGCTGTCAACTCAGCCATGTCAAGAATGACCTCAACACCCAATATAAAGTTCACACCCTAAGGTCCACCACGCCGCCACGTTGGGTCTCCGACCGTCTCCCCGACCGAGATGGCCGTGGCTCTGGAACCCTCGTGAACTAGAAGCCCTGGGCTTCTTCCCCGAACTAGAAGAAGACTGACTCTCATTCCTCTTGACACTAACATTCGCATCCCTAGTGCTGGCCGAAAGAGACTTCAATCTCTCTCTCTATACGTGGTCCCAACCATTGAGTTCATGTCCCGAGGCGAAGTCCTACTTATTCCGCTCGAATGGACAACTTCACCATTCTCAAATCTCCCGACTCGTCATATCCGTACACATAAATATCACAAAAACGTGCCAACTCAATGAATCTGGCCATGTACTCCATCACTGTCATCGTTCCCTGCCTCAGCTCTAGGAACTCTTAGGCCTTTGCATATCTAGCAGTGGCCGGAAAATACTTGCTCATAAAGAGCCCATAGAACTCTGCCCAAGTCATTGCCTCTAAATCCTTAGAGGTCTTAACCCAGTCCCACCACACTTGGGACTCACCCTCTAGCTGGAACGCACCAGCCTCGGGATCTGGGTCATCGAAGGTACATCCATTAGCCTCCAATACATTCTCGACCGCCTGAACCAATGGTCTCTGGCCATCATCTGATTCCCTCCCTATAACCGCTTCTGAGGATGATGCGACTTAAATCTCCGGGAGGCCACTCTGACCTCCATGACTACTCACCGCACTAGCTCATGCAATGGCAACAGCTTGCAACCCTAATCCGCCAAAGAAGGCATGCGAAGGTCAAACACCGGTGGTGCTCGGGCTAGCACCTCGTGGACGACTTCACGTCCTCGCCGACTCTGCCATCTACACATGTCAAATGGCAACAAACTTATTTAATCTCATCTCGCCTAATCAGTACGCCATGTCAATTACTAATAGCCTTAACAACCATGAACTGACCCGTTCATCGCCTAAGTGGTGCTACTTGCCAACCACTCTTATTTATTTCAATAAAATTCAATACTTTCAGGTTCATTTCATTTTTCGAACCCCTAAGGTTATAGTTCCTAACCTTAGCATTCCACTTCTTCCTATATAGTCTCCGCTACGCATAGTAATTTTCCGCGCAATAACCACGCAATCACATTTCCCATATACATCATACCGTGTATAAGTTTTCCACGCAATGTGTAACACACAATCACACAATCACAAACATGGAACACACAATGCATGCAGTGGTCTAAACTCGTCCCATGAATTCCTAGGTAGTCGTGTACCTAAACTCTGATACCAAACTATGACGCTGATATCAATTTCACCGCAATAGCAATGGCCTAAGCCGATGTCCCTCAAGCCCTAGGTAGTCGTATATCTATGCTCGACATCGTCGTGGAAGTCGGATCGATTTCAAGCGCCAGTAACCTAACTGCACTAGCACTACAACCGAGATATCCTGTGCCCATGCCCGAAGACGCTACGTAATCGTGATACCTAGCTCGATACCATGTCGCGGACGCCCCCAAAAACCCGAGGGTCCGCTGACTACCCGCCAACCCGCTAAATTTATACGCCTCAGATCGCAAGACACATACCCGAGCAAACGCCACTGGGGCCCCTCGCATCAATACCTATCAAACATGTACCCAACTATATTCCAATAGTCAAAGAGTTATTTTATTACTCTTAATACAAATACATATTAAATCTACAGTTCTAATACATATTATCCAAAAACATCAAAGCCACAACCCGACTTTCTTCAAAATCGTCCCAGAAGAGCCTGCCTGAACACCCCCGTACCCGAAAAAAATGTTCCTCGATTGCATGAATATCGCTTCAAGAAGGGAATCACCCTAAATGCTTACTCCCACCTAAGTGCATATGCAAATGTCTAATTTAAACACACACTGGGCAAATGCGGATCCTACTTGGAATGTCTAAATGCCCGCTCCCATGTCTCAGTCCTCACCGAATTTCATACTCGCTAAGCTATGTATGAGAAAATATCATTTTCAAAACAAAACTTGTTGTTCTTGAAAATAAACTACCAAGTGCTCAGAAAAATATGGGACTAATCCAGGCTAATTTGGTTAGTGAGCTTTCCGAAATGGGCCATGGTCCTCATCCCAAATGATCTGGGCCCATCTCCCAACCCAATTCTCCTAAAATCATCATGTGAAATTCCTCTTCAGAATCCATGTTCGCTTTTTCGTAAAATTCATGTCATGCACTCCACCTTAAATTCTAGGTTACCCGTTAGATATGAAAATGCATTATGTCATTTCCAAAACCATTTATACAATATATATACCAATATATTAATTATGCAACATTTCACTGCTATAAATTCACATCACATGTAATCCAACAATATGGATCAAACAACACCAAATTAGCTCACTTGAGTTAATTCACAATTTCCATCTCCAATGGCCTATACTCAATTATATTCCATATAATTGAGTAAATCACAATTTTATTCCAATGGTCTATACACACAATTATATTCCATATAATTGAAGCAAATCACAATTTTATCTCCAATGGCCTATACACCAAAACACAATTTTATTATATAAATTATGATACAAACACCCTGGGGTCAGGGCTCCCTACACGGGGCCATGGATCACCCAAATGGGCTCCAAAAATTCTCCAAAAATTCCAACAATTCGATCCCAAGTTTTAGGATCGATTAAACAGCCGTTCAAGGCCTCAAACCAACCGAAACATTACAAAACACTTAAACAAAGTGTAACTTCAAGTAGGATAAAACCCCTACCTCACGGAGTTTGTCAAAACTTCAACTTTTTGGTGTCCACGCGTAGCTCTCATCGCTTAGATCAACTTTGCCTTCAGCCCCGACGAAAATTTACGGTCCGATTTTTGTAAATCTGAGAAAGAAACGAAGAGAAGAAATAATAAAAATTAAAAACTCACCTCCTGCATGCCCATTGTCTCCTCCCTCCGTCTCCTTCCCACCTTTTTATTGATTTTTTTCCATATTATAATATTATTATTATATTATTATTATTATTATTATTATTATTATCTGGATACATAACTTATATTACCTCGTTCGGCTCCGTTTCTCTCTCGAAAATTTTTTATTTCTTTTCACTTTAATTATTTTAAATGAACTTTAACTCAAACCATTTTCTGACTTCCGAGATTTTCGTAAAAAACTTCGTCCCCGGGTCATCGACGATTTATCACCCGTAAATTGCAAAATATTCGAATTGCCTGATCACGAAACTTTTCGGGTCACTAGATTTCTGTGGAGAAGAATTCAACCCACAAGAACTGCTTCAATATCCGAGATTTAGAGAATTTCCTGGCTTTCAACCGAAATTACTCTATTTCATTTTTCTTAAAATTGAATTTTTCCCTGCTTTTACACTCCTTATGTCCGTGTATGTTTTAACATTGATTGTTCTAAACCAACTGAATTAGGCAAGATGAACAAATTAATAATGATATGTTGATGAATTATTTATAAAATAAGATATAGACTTTAGTAATATAAATTTACTTATTTTTAAAGATATAATATTACTTTAATAGCCATGCATGGTGAGATTGTCAGGTCTTTCCTAATTTAGCAAAGTGGTTTTAAGTTAGAGCTTTGGGAATGTAGCAATATTTTATGGTAGAGTTTTATGGCTCAAGAAATATCTAAGCATCCCTAAGTCCTTTGTATGGAACTGACTGTGAAGAAAGGACTTAAGGGATGAGATTCATGTAAAGTCACTCTCAATGATAACAATATTATCCACATACACCACCAACAAAATGATACCTAAACTAGAGTCCTAGTAGAAGACAGAATGGTCAGATTTACTATTTTACAAGCCAAATTTCTCAACTGCTTGTCTAAATTTACCGAACCAAGCACGAGGACTCTGCTTCAAGCCATATAACGAATTCCGAAGGTGACAAACCTTCTCAATCTCCCCTGAGCAACAAACCCTAAAGGTTGCTCCATATATACCTCCTCCTGAAGATCGTCATGAAGAAAGACATTCTTAATATCAAGCTGATGAAGATCCCAATTATGAGTGGCAACCAAGGAAATAAAAAGTCGAACATATGTCATCTTAGCAACGGGGGAAAAGGTATTTGAATAGTCCACACCATAGGTCCGGAAGACTTTCTAGCCACAAGTCGTGTTTTCTTCAATCAAGCAACCGAACCATCCGCATTAACTTTGACCGCAAAGACCCAACGATATCCACGAATTTCTTCCCGAGATAATCATACCTTGCTCCAAGTACTATTCTATTCGTGAGCATCCATCTCCTCTATCATAGCACTACGCTAACCAGGGTGAGACAAGGCTTCCTGAAAAGTGTTAGCAAACGGTCGAAATAGAGTCCAAAGAAGCAATAAAGGAACATGACTGAAGACAACTGCTATAGGTGTAAATGAGGGAAATTGGATGAACACACCGACGCCTACCTTTATGAAGAGTACAGAGGACCATTATCGTGACCGGATCCGATGTCGGCGCCACGAGAACCAAAGACCGGGTGGGTTTCGACGTCATGTGTGTGTAATCTAAGTGATAGAGGCTTTATCGAGCAGAATTGTGGAGGGGTCACTCTGGAGGCATTAGTATACACTAAAGGTGTCGTTCCACCTCCTTGACTAGTGTGGGTTAGGGGTGAAGAGAAATGGACATTCTCAAAAAACTTGACATCCGTAGAAATCAAGTACCTGCGAAGATAAGGGTAATAACACTAATACCCCTTTTGAACCCGAGAATAACCAAGAACATTTTAAAGATTTATGGTCAAGTTTAGATACCTAAGGATGAACATCTCGAACAAAACAAGTACATCCAAATATCCGAGGCTCGATAGGGAATAAAGGTTTATTGGGAAAAATGATGTGATACGAAACGTCCCAATTCAAGACTGATGAAGGCATCTGGTTAATCAAAAACGAGCCGGGAAACAAAGATCACTTAGAAATGCTTCGCATATGCATCCGAAATAATAGAGCTTCCCGCGCCTAAGGAGGTCTATTCTTCCTCTCAGCAACTCCATTTTAAGCAGGAGTGTCAACACAAGAAGTCTAATGAAGGATGCCATTTTGAAGCATGAAAGATTGAAATTGTTCTGAACGTATTCTTTTGCATTTTCACTTATCCTATTTTGAACATGTTTACAAAATTGAGTAAGTGATTCTCAAGATAAAAGGTATGGAAATGAGAAACAACTCCGTAGCGGTTTTTCATTAAATATAATCAAGTGGTTCGTGAATAATCATTAAAAAAAAGTGACAAAGTATCGAAACCCGACAGGATACAACCGGGCACTCCGACCCACACATCCGAATGGACTAACCTGCAGGAGCACCAGCTCGTTTATTGACTCTTGTGGGCATAAACCCGCGATGATGTTTTGCAAATTGACAAAGACTCACAATCTAAGGATAGTCGAATTTCGAAAAATAAGGACACAATTTCTTTAATAATGGAAGCGAATGATGACCTAATCGGCAATGTGTCTCAAATGGTGTAGTGACTCCAGAACAAGCAATAGGTTTTGAGACTGCAGGATCAAAGATGTATAAACCCCTAGACTCACAAATTTCTACCAATAACTGGTCACATAAGATCCTCGAAAGCAGACAAAATTAGAAAATGAGATATAACACTTAAGTGTCGAAGTTAACTTTGCATACCGCATATCAAATTAAAAGAGAAATTGGGTAAACTCGAGACTAATGTCAAAGGAATAGATGGAGTAAAGACAATCGTGTTCGACCCAAGAACATATGGATCGTGATCCATCGACCGCAGTGACAAGTGAAGTATAGACCGAAAGGGAGAGAAAATACTTTTCAGAGTTACTTGTCATGTGATATGTGGCCCAAAGTCAATGATCCATCTGAAGACTTAAGAAGATACAAGGCATGTATTCGAAGCATTCGACCAACAATAAAAAGAATCGAGTAGATGGAGATTTTAATGAGTCCTGATATAATTGGAACCTAGCCAATTTTGCGGCTGATAACTGAACTGACTGATCTGATGCCTCAATAGTAGAAGCTATATGAGCGGACTGAAATTCCTATTTCGAGTCTGTCATTTCTTACAATATCGTATCACGTGGCTAGGATTATGGGAGTAATAACAACACCTTGCAACCGTGCCTCTAATGTTATCGCTTGACCATCGCTCTATTTCGTTACCTCTCTAACTCAATGGTATGTCCAACAAGAGCATTGCTTGTATAGGCAGATACAAGGGTAGGTGAAGATTCAGAAGTGGATGACACCTCAGTGCGAAGAATCCTGCTAAAGGTGTCTTGGAGAGATGATATCTCAAGACTTGACAGTAATCCGTCCCTAGCTTAATCATACTAAGGAAGAGTTTAATAAGAAATCCCATAACCGCCATCTGTTCTCATTGACTTTGCTAAACTTTGACATCAAGACTTCTTATATATCTCAGAGTCCATAAAAATTACGTGAGAGACTGGACCTCGCTTTCTAATCGATAATGCTTTACACACATCAAATATACGAAACATTCTTCCGTAAAAACACAAACTCCAAATAATCCATTAGCTCTTTTTTAACAAATTCACAAGAATTAACGGCCCAATGGGCTGGTTTGGTTGATGGAATTACTTGACTGATGAACTGACAAGCATCCTCCTACATCCATTGCTCTTTCGAATCGTCAACTCGCGGATCCTTAGTGAAGTGACCGCCCATACATACGCTCCTGACGTATATTCAAATTGTTTGTTCCATTTCAAATAGTTGGAACCAATCAGTTTGTCTTCCGTGATTTTGGACATCATCGGGACCACTTCTGCCGGTGGTTTGCTTCTTTTTCCTAAATCACTCATTATGATACCACAGGAAGAAGATCAAGAGCAGAGAGCACTGAGAAAACTCCGCATTTTGGAAAAAATCACAAAAACTCTAGGAAATCTGGGTCATTTAATACCAAAAAGCACTAAAACTACTTTATCTCGTAGTTCAAACAAGGAAACCAAGTGTACTAGAGGCCATGTCGGTGCCGGACGACCCTAGAGGAGGAGCCTAGGGTCGGAATAGTACCCCACGCGTTGAGTGTGTGGAACTGCCTAGAAAGCTTGCGGCGGTGCGTGAGCTTCACACACCCTTAGCATCCCACATCTGATTGGCAGACCGGGCTCGTCTGCGGCCAACGAACTCCTATGACTGGCTATGAGATTCCATGCCTCTCCGGGTGTTTCCAAAGTCACCCCTCCGATAGCCTTAGATTGGGTTTAAAAATTTCTCAAACTCTGAGCCCTAGGCTCTAATACCAGTGTAGAAACAACCAAGAGAGAATTGGAGGAAAGAATTACTTATGTTATTTTCATTGAATTAACATGTGTATATATATAGGAGGGATAGTCTATATTTCCTAATCAGTTACAACTCTATATGTTAGGATTCCTAACTAGTTACAACTCTATATGTTAAGTTTCCTAATTAGTTACAACTCTATATGTTAACAAATTGAAAGCTCATCTTGAGAGATGGATATGCTTATATGAGCAGCAAAACGTTCCTCCTCCTCAGAACATTTTGTTAACCTGGGACATTGACGTTACAACCTTAATTAGGTTTGTAATAACACAGAGGAAAAAGGAAAATGCACATGATTGTAACTTTTAGGTCATGGTAAAGGCAGTTGATGTTTGGAGATCGAACCCTTCTCTTTGTAAAGCCTTCAAGCAGTGGCAGCCCATTGTCCTTGGGAAAAATCAGTGCCCTGAGAATCTTCATGTTGTCAATGTGAATACTCTCAAAGAGATTTTGAAGCATTTGAAAAGTTTTAGCTTGAATCATGTCCTCTGCATCAAACAACCACACCTAATCAGATTTAGTGTCCATTTCACTGGTATTTTACCTTAGTTTTTAGGGGGTTGGTGGTCTTAGACCCTTACCTATGTCTTGGTAACAAAGAGCAAGTTGCTTCTTCAGAAGATCCTATATGCTATTTATATTGTGAGCCAAGGTGGACAGTTTCCATGCCTCACTTGTAGTAGATATCCAGTACCTAAAATCATTGCAAGTGCCATAAGTAGGATGCAAGAAAGCATCCTGAATGTTATTTGGATCTCTCGATTACTTAAGTTTTCTATATTTTGCATTTTACCTATCGAAAAAAGAAAAAAAAAAAAAAAAGCCCTTTATCTGGGTCTCTGTGAGTTGCTTATCCAAAGCCATGTGATTAGGTAATGCTATGACAGCCATTGTTAAAGGCATTACATAATTTAAGTGTTCAGGATGGAACTTTGATTAAAAAGAAAAAGAAATTGTTCAATGTGGATCAGATGAAAGGTCAAACAACGCATATGTAGGACTATCCACTTGAAGGAATGAGATTTTCATTCTTACTAGTTACTTCATAGAAGTAGGCAATTTCCATTGGTTTTCTAGCTTTCACAAAGGTTTATAGATAAATAGAAGCGGTTTCACTTGAAGACTTTTAAGGACACTTGTAGAGTGGTTTCGTTTGAAGACTACCACTTGAAGGTAGTTGCAGATAAAGCATGGCCTGCACCACAAATTTGAAGAAAGCTATTTGCTTGGTCTACACTCTGAGAGCTAGATAATTCAAACAACCCATAGTTCAATAAACTGGAAGGGGAAATGTGTTAAATGTGCTGCTCATAGTTCAAACAGCCCATTTAACAATTGAAGATAATTCAATGGCACCAAAATGCAAGTGATAGATACAAAGCTAAAAAAGGAAAATGATAAATAAAACAAGTGGAGGGCCCGATCGCTAAAGGAATTAAAGACTGCAACATGCCTTTTTCTGTAATAAAATGGAGCAGAGTTTTTCAACCTCTGGTAGAAAATTGTGGATTGGTGGACTGACATCAAGTAATAAAAGCAAAGCCTCCTGTGAAAAAACCAAATGCAAAAAAAATAATAAAGAGAAAAGAAAAGAAAACCAAGTTTCCAGATGATCAGCACAAACTTTACAGCTTCCATTAATAAAATTCAAAATATTGGTTGTTCAAGCCGATGTTCAGACAGTTTTAACAAGGAGCTTTCAGGTTGTACTTAGGTGTAAAATATCTTTGGCAACCCTGAAAACAATAACTCAGAATCATCAGCTTCATAAATAGAACATAGTACATATTTCAAGAAATGAATCCTACAACAAATATATTGTGAGTTCTCTTATGCCTCAAAAAATTCTTCAACCCTTCCCAACTGAAAATTGAAAAATAATTATATAAAAATTCAAGTCACTTTCTAGTTTTTGAAAACATTACTCATAATGAAATTAAATAAGAAAAAACCCAAGTACTCTAACCCATGCTTCAGTCCCCTTGGTTGCACAAATGAGGTGAAGCTGCAAGACAGATGTCAACCCAAAAATATCGTGCAATAATTCATTAGACCACAACCCAAGTGATGATCCACATGAAGAAATCTAACCCACTCTCATTTGTAATTTTTGGTTAATTATTTCAAAATCTAACAAAGAAAAACTCAGAGAGATAGAAAGCAAGCTACTTGTCCATTATACATGGTCACATTCACCCTTTTTGCAGTGAGCAGTTCATCAACCTTCAGAAGCAGACTAAAAACTAAACCATCTCTTCAAAGATACTATTAGAGACAAACATACATGTTTATGACCTCTTTAATCCTTGGTTTCATGAAATCACCAAAGAGAGTTGAGAAAACAAGATCAGACTGCCCTCCCCAACTGTAAACATAGGAATTATAACCAGCCATCGATACCTGCAGGGGTACACACAACATAAACTTTGGCCAAACAAACTAAAACCTTAATTATATAAAAAATACAAAATCAATCTTTAAAAATCATACAGGGTGTCATGTGGTTGATTCTACTGACACATGAATAAGCTTCCTCAAGATTATAACAACAATTGCCCGTCTAGGTCACCGTTAAAAGATTATATTTCTGGAAATATATCCGTTATAATCCATTAAAAGACGGTAGTGGAAGACTTTATCTTCTTCCTTTATTTCTTTATTTTATCTGGTGCTCATAATCCAAGAAATTTTCTGAAAGGGAAGGAAATGTAAAGAGAAACAGGAGGGGGAAAGGAACCATGAAAGAAGGCAGATCCATCCACTGTTTTCTGAGTGAAAATGAATTGCAGAACAAAAACCAAAGATAGAAAGCCGAAGAAAAGCCCCGAATATCGAATACACCATCTCACTCTCCAACCCTAACTTCTGAAAATACGACAACGCCAGCGTCATCAGCACCACCGCCAATGCCGCCACTGGCCGCACAATCCCCCTCAAAAGGCAGTGGGCAGGGCAGGGGAGGGGCTCGAACCTTCCCCAGTGGGAGATGAGTGAAGAATGAAGGTGGTGAGCGTTGCTAACGGCTAAAAATCAAAATAATTACCTGATCGAATGATTAAGGGGAGAAATTAACCATGAAAAATCAACACAAAATAATACATCAACAGAAATAGAAACCTAGGGAGAGAAACGTGATCGAATGACCAGCAAAGAGGATAATTAGCTACATTTGATGATATGATTAAGATAGAGGATTCTGAGTTTAATCTACAGACAGAGGGAAGACATCAGCTAGTTTTCCACGTTCCCGCTGTCAAGTTTTAGGAAGTTCAAGGAACATGAATTGGACAGTGGGTCTAGGGTTTTGAGAATGGGAGGAGAGAGAGAGTGAGCATTTAGGGTTAGGCTTGTGTGTCAGAAATCCCACGTGTCTATTAAAGCAATTTATAGCAGCGTTTACACCCGTGTCCGTCGAGCCACTTCCTATATTAGCGGCTCTCCTTCTTATGCAGCCATAGGGACATCTTGGCAGAACAAAAACCTAAGAAAAACGAATTGATTATGTACCAAATCGAAATCAAAAATATGTTAACCAAATCCGATGGATCTCGGTTTTGGTTTTTATTTTATATAATTCTTGGTTTTACTTTAGGTTTATATTTATAAAATACAAAAACCGTGGTTAAGATTAATCAACCAAAAAAAAAACTAATATTATTCTAAAATTATAAAATTATGAAAATAAATTTGTATATAAGTTCATATTTTTGTATAATTTAAATTTCATATGCATATATAGGCTGTGACTTTTTTAGTTGTAATTTCTTTTTTTTTTATTGAAATTGTTAAAATACAATGATTAAAAACTATGACAAATTATTTAATCTCATGCATGAAAGTTAGATATGACTAAGCTACTAAACCCAGAGGGGTGTGAATTGGATTTCACAAAAACTTCTTTTGCAAAATAAAGCTAATACTTCAAATTAATTCAAGAACAATAAATAAAGAGATTGGAGGTAGATAATGCAAACTCGGATTTATAGTGATTCGATTACTAACCCTGCTCGCGTCCACTTATCTTCGACTTTCAATTGGTGAGAGTTCCACTAGTGTTGAGCTCAAACCCGAGCTTCTTCCTTTTATAGTTAGATTTTGACTCAAATTGGTACTTCACAAATCCTTCAAGCTATACACACTTGAAGATCTCTTTAATGCTCAATGAGACTTTCTCTCTTTAGCTCTCAATATGAATAAAATACAACTCAAGTTATAATGAACACAAAGGTGCACCATAGAATATGCAAGTGAAATAAATGCACCAAGAATCTAGATTGAGAATTAATTATCAAGAGAAATGATGGTTGAAAGAATAAATGCAATAAGTCTCCTCAACATGAATGATCTCCAACCTTCTATTATAGAATGGGAGATCTGGATGCTCATTAAGCATCAATCGGTCGATCGGTTCTAGCTGTTGTGGCATTGTTTTCTAGTCGTTACGTTCAATCGATCGACCAGTTACTGTATCTATTCACATATGAGGCTACTGCATCTAAACGGTCGAGTTGCACTCTCGTCTAGTTGCTAACTAGTCGACCAGTTACTATAGCAGCCTAGTTACTGGATCCAAACGGCTAAGATACACAACTATTCCGATTGCAATTAGTCGATCAGCACTGTAGCAGTACTGTAGCAACTCGGGCCTTGTTCATATGAGTTCATTTTTTCACTCTTTTATGCTCATTTTCATTTCTAAAATTTAGGCAATCATTTTAAGGTTCAATTGAGTCTTAAATGCCTATGATTCAAAGTCTAAACTTGGATTTAAAATAATTAAAGAATTTATCCTTAAAACCAAGCGCATGAAACCATGCATGCAATAATGATATCCTAGTGCACTAATACATTCACTCACATTGACATCCTAAGTTTAAATGTTTCATGTTGTTCTTAAACTTGGAATCATGCTTCCTTGTCAACTCGACTTTCAATTCTCGATTCATTTGAAATAAGGACCTTTCTTCAAGATTTGATCAAGTATACCATTGTCATTTTGAGCTTGAAATATCTTCTATTTAATGCTTAATCATTTATAATCTACACTATCTCAATTTAACCATTAGTAACAATTATCATGGTTTGTTATCATCAAAATCTAATTAAAGGTACTCAGTTATCAATATCATATACTATTTGGATGTATTATAGATGCACCCGTTATCATATGATTGAAAATGAATTGATTAAGTACTTATTCATTTTTTATTTGCATTTTTTTGTATTTATAGTAATTATTGTAATTGAACTTTAATTTATAATTATGGAATTAAAATTTTATTTATTTTATTATGGTTAACCAAAAAACGGAATATGGTTAACCGAAAAAATGGATAACCAAGGATTTGGTTAATCATGTTGATGGTTAGGTTTTTGGCTTATATAAATAGTAAACCAAAAACCGACGATCGGTTTATTTTTAGTATACTACTATGTTAATCGAACTGGCCTCCTAACCCTAATCGCTAACACTATGTTACTATAGCCTGCGTTTTTATAGTGCCAATTCATAGAGTAAAAGAACTTGAAGCTCTTCGTCTTCTCTGCATCTCCATCGCTAAAGGAGTGACAAACTCTTGTCATTAGGATTGCATCGAATTTGGAAGATCTAACTCGTACATTCAACAACTTTTGACAATGGATACATATACGCTTCCACTATACGAACTTAATATCTCTTGAATTAAATGGATAGAAATATGTATATTCAGGATTTGTCTATTGTACATTATTCCAGTCTAATATTTCAGAATTTCTATTATGATTGTAATATTATTAGACTAGAAACATCTTATTAGACAATCAAGAATTCCTTGACAACAGGCACTGCCTGTTTGCTTGTTTAGATTACGATATGCCAAACAAAGAATCTTCAACTGGAATTGGGGAACCCAACTTGTACTTTCAGTTTCCACTTACTGGCACTCGATAGAACAACCACTTCAAGCTTGGAATGATTAGAAAATTCGATAAACTCGAATCGACCCTCCAAATGGTTATAACTAAGATCAATGTACTCAAGAGACGTAAGATTACTTATCAATGATGGAGGAATCATTCCTGTGAACTGGTTGAAAGAGAGATCTAACACCTTGAGGGACTTCATATTACCAAGACAAGGAGGAAGTGTTCCATTCAAGGAGTTCCAAACTGAGATCTAACTCTTCAAGATTCTTCAGTTTGCAGAACCCGGCAAACCCACCAATTATGACATTATTATTAATCAACTCCCCATCAATTTCTGTTTTGGCATTATAATTTTATTTCTGGAAATGATAAAAAAGATAAAGCCTTAGCCCAGTGTTTCATTTGATTCTTACCTTCAACCGGCAAAGAGCCAGTGAGTTGGTTGTTTGCTAAAGATAAAACTTGGAGAGAAGTTAAGTTCCATATATATGGAGGGATTCTCCCAGTGAAAATATTGCCAGTCTGATCCAGGACCTCCAAATTGTTGAAGGGGAATGAACCTAACAAAGAAAAGAAAGAACATTTTGATGTAGCCCATACAAAGAACCCAACTAAATGCATCTAATTAATAATGTAGCTAGGAAATGGAGGTGATCACAGTTTTGAATTAAAATTTGATTGTTTGGGAGATTTAGGAAAATTTCCATTGAGCTGTAAACTGAGTTATGTTCCAAAATTTTCTAAAGTTATGTTTGGTTCTCGGAAAATGCTTAGTAACGAAAATGGTAAGGAACAATCAAAGGAAACGAAAAAGTAAGGAAATCAATATAAAAAATTTCTATTGTTCTGGTTATCTAAAAACAATTTAAAAGAAAACAATAAGGAATCTATTTAATATATTTCCCTTTCCATGAATTTAATAAACGTTTCTTTCATATATCAGAATATAAAAATATTAAAAATACATATGCATGATTGGAATTAAACCTTGAATCCCTCTTCCCCTATGCCAAGCCTGTGCTCTAAACCAACTGAGCTACGTTCTTATTGACAAGGATTGGAATTAGTTATTCGAGCTTATGCAAAAAAATTACTAATGCTTGATGGTTTGATAAATATCCTATAGATATTCGGTTATATTTAAAGATTAATACAAAATTGTAGAGGTTAGGAGATCCCTTTTCACATGGGCGATCTTAAAATAGTCACTATCTCCTATGATAGCTTTGGTATGCATCATTAGGGACCTACCTTCGTACAACACAATAAATGTGATTAGACCATTACCATCATCATTCCACAAAGAAGACCCCCCACAAATAGATCTCAACCTCATTTTACGGATAGACCCTTAGTAACTAGCTACTTAACTACTTAAATTAAACATGGATGTAGCTCTAGTTATGATATCCAATTTAGCCTCCTCATGTCATATAGGAATACCACATAGAAAAACTCTCATTTTGCTATAAAAAACCTTTAGAAGAACCATAGTTATTAGCTTCATTTTTTAACCAAAGTTGACTCCCATTTTGGTTAAAAACTGAAGCCCCAATTACCAACCGTGGCACCTGCCTTCTAGCTATTCCAATCTTCCTTCTTCCATGAAAAGCCTTTCATCACGTTTTCTCTCTTTCTCTTAATCAGTAGAGTTTCCCTCTAGATTAAACTCATAAGGTCTTTTTTAAAGTTAAATAAGTTAATGCCAAACTAAATAATACGTGGCCAATTAGAGTTAGTGCCAACTGAAGATTACCAAGTTGCAAATTTCAAGCTTGCTTTTGTACTTTACACCATTTGTTTTTTTATTTTTGCAAAAATTTCTTCTCAATAGAAAAAAGCACATTTTAGGAATACTATGGCCAAACATTTTAAAATCCATATAATATTTCAAAATATTTTTTAAAACATTAAATATTTCTAATTTTGTTTTCATCAATCTATTTTTTAAATTATTAATTTTATATACAAATCTAATGAGGAATCTAAAATTCAATGAGGTTCTACTAAAATCTAAAATGTTTTAAATAAAAAAGTATGATATATGTTATGTATATCTACATTTTTTAGAATTAAATGCTTATTTTCTGGTTATTTCAGATAATATCAAAACTAATATTTCTTTTTCTAAATTCTGAGAGGTAGTGTGGACGCCTCAAAAACCTCGGGTCCGTTTGACTACCCTGGCCAACTCCTCGCGGAATACAAGTGGAGGTCGGGTTATCCGACGCCACTTTAGAAAACCCAAGTGTAGTCTCCTTTGTACGGAGCCACCCAATTACAAACCTCGTGAAATAACCCGCATTTACTCCGGTCCCAAACAAATTCAATATACGCAATAAAATCTTAACATGAGTAAAAAGACCTCTTGGGCTCATAAACCAATACTCATAAAATCAATTATCATAACTATTCTTCAATTATCTCCCAATAATTCAATAGTTGATAACACTTTTGTTTTATACAAACACATATTAAAATCTACAATTCTAATACATGTTATGTCCAAAAACCATCAAGCCACAAACCGGCTTCTTCAAAATCAACCCAAACGAGCCGCTCCTCGAGCCTCTGCACCCGAAAAATAAAGGGGGTCCCACGACCTGGGTGAGCTAAAGCTCGCAGGAGAATCGCCCTGCGGCCAATTTCACCACCCAAGTGCAAAGGTGCAATGTCTAAAGTAAACACACACTCGCAACATGATCCTACTTGAATGTCTACGATCACCCCATGTCGAGTCCTCACTGACTCACTCACACTCTCGCTCTAAGCCATGTATGAGAAAATAATCATTTTCAAAACAAAACTTTGTTCTGAAAATATACTACCGAACGTGTTTTTAGAAAAAGCACGGACTACCTCCGAGGTGAATTGGTCGTGAGCTTTCCTAAAACAAATCATGGTCCATCCGAAATGATCCGTCGCCCATCTCCCAACCCACCCAATATCATCCCGTGGAAATTCCTTCGCAACCATATCCGTTTGGCTGTGGCCACCACACGCACTCACACCTAATTCTAGGCTATTCAGCTAGCATATGAAAAATGCATTATGCCATTTTCAAAATCATTTACACAATATGTCAATATGCATATTTTCAATCAACTACAATTACACGCATGTAATTCAACACATCAATCATCACCCAACTTAGCTCAATTGAGCAAATCATAATTTCGTTTCCAATGGCTTATAAACACAATTTAATTCCATATAATTGTCACAGTGCCAATACCTCAAGCATTAACCTAATAATTCTTTGATCAACCAACTCTCCAAATTAATTCCTACACATACCAAGCCATTCAATTCACACAATTTCAATGCCAAAACACATGGACCTTTATGGTCATTTCACACAAACCCGGATCGCTTTTACCACCCTCTGAATCCAGCAAAGGTCAGCCCACCCGCAGCCCACTCGCTCCAATCTGCTTTCACTTTTTGGAACCCCGAATTTACCCATTTCCTATCTTATAAACACCTACATAATTTTCACACAATACGCCCCAACCGCTTCGGATCGTCACGATTGTCCCAAATGTCCAAAAAATTTTCCATAATTCGGTCCCATGTTTTGGGACCGATCAACAACCCATTTCCGGCATTTTTTTCATACAATTACATGATTTAAAGCAACATTTTCAGAATTTAAGACCCAAACAGCTCCACTAACACTTTTGGCAGTCATGATGGTGAGAAAAATCCCCAAGAATTTCTAACAATTCCGGTTCATTGTTGACCGATCAGCCTCACTACCAAACCAATCAAACAGAAACCTTAAAATAATAAAACGCAAGAGTGGGTAGAAAATCTACCTCTTGAGTCAAAACCGCAAACCCGGATCCACGCTGCAGCCCGCCCGTGTGTAACGTTTTCCTTCTTGTCTGGCCGAAACTAACGGTCCGATCGCTATAGTATTTCTAGAGAGAAGTCGAGACCTCTCTAAAAATCACCATTTTTGCCTTCTCACGCCTACTGCATCTCCAATCAATTTCACGTTTTTTCCCTCATTTTCATGAGTCATGTTTGCTATTTTGTCATTTAGTCATTAATGATTAAAAAAACGACCTTTTATGTCCCTTCAGATTTGATATTCCAGACTATCTCTACTGGGTCCATTTTCATCATTTCTCTACTCATACCACTTATGGTACATGAGTACATGTTATGTGCCTTCAGCTCGACTTAAAAACGATTTACTTCGCGATCCAAACGCGACATGCTCCTCGAAAAACGTGCCGACCCGACCGTCCCTACAAATTCGCGAATTCTTATGTGCTAACTAGATTTCGCGAGACGATTCCAACGGTGCAATCCGTTTCACATCCGGTATCTGCACTAATTACTGATTTTGAACCATAATTACAATTTCGTGATTAAATTTACGATTTTATCTCTTATTCCAAATTAAATTTCTCTGCTCCACTGGTAGCTAACATCTATAGTATTCCTTGTTATTCCTTTTTATAGACTTAGTAAATAATATGTTTATACTTCTATTCTAAATTTGTTATTGAATATTACCTTTTAATCTTACCCATTAGATATATCGTATCCGGTTAGTCTCAACTATATATTTTTTTTATCATGAATTTATCTATTTTGAATAGGCTTAATAAAAGAGTGTATAAGGGTTGGTTGTTTGTTTGTAAGATAGTCCTACTCAGAGTTTCTTTACTTTCTATTTCTTTTATATCAAAGATCTAACTAAACATCATGTGTACATGTTTATCCATTCCTTAATGCTAAGCAAGTTTCCATTAACGTATATTGTATTACAAAATTAGATGTTAATTTAAAAGTACTTAATCTTTTATCTTCAAATTCATATTTAAATTAATTTAATCAATAATTTATTATTATAACTTTTGTCCAAAATTTGTTATTAAAAATAACATAATTAAATAAAATTTTAATATGGTATCCTAATTGTAAAAACATTAATTTTGTATTAAATATTAAATTTATTAATTAAATAGACACTCACCCACCTATCCACATTTAATACTTCTAATTTACGGAAGTTAATAAATTTTCCCCCAACTTTTGTTGGGTGTTGCCTCTTCATCTTCTCTATCAATACATAGGCAATCTTTGGTTGCAACTACGAAATTGTAGAAGGATGAGTGGAAACTAATCGGCATGTGAAATTTCGAGGTCCTCACTTTCTACAATTTCTCCACAAACTAAACGACCCTGCGCGCTGGGTTCTCCCTCGTTTACTCTAGTCTATCCCTCACCCAGCCCCTCTCATCTTTCCCTATCCTCACCTCCTTCATTAGACGGAACCTCATCTCACCGCACCGTGGATCCTCCGCCGCCGCCCCGCTCCCAAGTGTTATCAAGCTTCCGCCACTATCTCGCACTCCAAGCGAGAATTAGAAATCTGGTTCATCTTGGCAAGAAAGAAAAAGTTTTGATTTTTAGTTATTTTGAAAGAGGAATCTCAAATTTCTTATAAAAAAATTGATATATTTTTTTTGTTATAATAGGTAGAAACAGAGGAGAATATGCAAATCGTTTTTCTTTCTCTAAGAGAATCGATTTGACCTAGTTAACTCCTGGGCAAGATCTCGGCCTAAAACTTCTCCGAAGGCCTACTCACGATCGCTTACCAATATCTCGTATCCGTCTCGAACTCTAAGGCACACCTTTGAGACGATTGACGGTCGGCCGATTCATATCGAAAATCGGCCGAGTTTTTGAGCCCTGCTCTAATATCCTCACGCAACCCATTGAGAAAAAGCCTTTAAGTAGAGCTCATCCGTTAAGCCTGTGATATGTGCTGCTTTTGTCTCAAATTCGTCAATGTACTTTTCGAAGAACTCCGATTATTTCGCCGCTAAACTCATACGGGTCGTCATCTCCTCAAGGAAGGGCCAAGCGCTTGCTTGAATTTAACCCAAGTGAGATCTGAACTACAACCCTTCAACCAACGAACCCAATGGAGGGTCGTGCCTTCCATACATATCAAGGCCAATTGAAGCTTCACTGATTCCGGCTTGTGGTTAATCTAAAAGTACTGCTCTATGTGCACTAGCCATCCTAAGGGCCACTAATCAAAAGTGACATCGATCTCGCTAACTACTCTAAAGTGGCATTTTCAAGGGCTTAACTTCTATATCTTTTTGCCCTTTGGAATGGTAATTTTAATTAACCAATTATGCGAATTGTTGATCCAAAAATCAAAGTTACTAATGTTTCCATCTAATTTATGCATTTGCAGATTTTCGAGCTTAAATACAACACTTTGGGAAGGAGTGATAATTGAGTTCTTGAGGATGTGATCTACCAAAATTCAAGGTCATGAAAACGTGAAGGAAAGAGTTTGGAACCAATGGAAGCCCTGAAAATAAAAAAAAAAACACAAAAAAACACATCAGGAACAGAAACTAACACTCAACCCAATGAGTGCAATATTTTCTCACACTCAAAATGAGTGCAATATTTTCTCGCACTCACTTTACATCTTGCACTCGAACAAGTGAGTGCCATCCTGAAATAGAAAGTTTTAAATTCGATTAATTTTTTGTTTCTTGTTATTTTTTTACTCCCAAATGTGTTGTAATCACTCTTAGTGACTGTGAAATTTGCGAGAAGAGCTCATAATGGAAAGAAAGCTTGACAGACACTGAAGTTTCTCGGGAGGATTGGGAATGGAAAGTCACGACACATGAGAACTATATAGAAGGCCTTAGATGCAATTATAAAAGGAGAGAAGGAGACAGATTCAAGGAAGAGATAGACCAAACGAGGCTTAATCTCGGGAGTGGGAGATCACAAAGGATTGAGGAGGCGTATGACTGAGTTCACCAAAATTCAACCTTCTTCTTTTCACGTTTTCTAGATTTGGTTTTGTATTTTCTAATTTAGTTATATTTTAGCTTATTTTATCTAGGGCGATGTACCTTGAATTTTGAACAATGTTCTAGGGTTTTGAATTTAATCTTTCAACACAAGTTTGCTTAATGTAATGAGTTAAATGTTTTATTCTTAATGCTTATAAGCAATTGGCCATTGTTCACATGATTTAACATTCGAATTGAGATCGAGAGAAGATAGGAGAATGGGATCAAGAATAGAATATCGTATGATGATCTTAGGTTATCAATACCGATGACTCCCACGTGATCTAAAAATTAACCAGACTTAATGCTCTCTATAAACTTGGGTTTGAAGCAAAGATGCACAACCTAGTTTGCGGAGCGGGTATTGATGCTCAAGAGAGATTAGCACTATAATAGATTAATTGACCATCATTTTATGAATTTGTTGTTTTAGGATTGCATTCATGCCCTAGTCATTGGGATTAACCTGGGTGAAATCGAAAACCCTAGATATCTTTCATAATTTGATAAAGGCAATAATTAGGTTAAAACAATTCAAATCACTCTCTTTTTCCATCCAAACAACTCTAGGATTATAATAACTTAGATTAGTATTCAATATACCTCCCAGTGTGTTCGACAATCCAGACTTTCTAAGTCTACTTTTATTACTTGCATAAACTCAGACGCCATAGAGCATTTGCGCATAGAAAAGCAAGCAAATGCGGCTATCAATGTCCTTGGCTCGTCTTCCTAGAGCAGACTCGTGGGTGGTCCTCCGTTGCTCACAACACAATACAATACAAGATTGATGAAAACTATGGAAGTTCCACCACACTATAGTTTAGTTGTTTTATAAAACTTAATACATTGTGGATTTCCAATAAAGATTCAACAAAATGACTTACGATGGTTCACATGATGACGCATCCAATAGCGCTAACAATGACGCAATACCGCAATTGCCTTACTCCATGAACGAATTGTACCAATATATTATTCGCACTATTAATCTGAAAAACATGACAATGAATGGCATATTAATGCTATGATGCCAAGAACAATTCATATATATACATCTATAAATATGCATAATTAGAAATATACCAATAAAAATTATCAATACTGGCTTTTATACCTTTTTCTAGATAGGAAAAGCCACTTTTATTGTTGCTTTTAAAGTAAAATAAATTGGAAGAAGACGGAGAGATTTCTCATTCATTCATGAAATAAAGTTGATTTAAAGAATGAATGTGTGAGCAATAATCGGGTGTTCTCTACGACTCATTCTTATTTAATCTAATTGTACACATTAACAAATATTTTAACCAACTTATTCCAAAAACAGTTGAGAGTTGTATTGAAAATAAATGAGTTGTAATATTGTAAAACTCCCCTTAATATGAATAACACTAGATCATGAATTCTCATATTGCCAAGAAGAG